>CM046423.1:61864112-62169112 GCA_025506505.1 Flaveria sonorensis
ATCAAAAGCATAAAAATTTTAATTATCATATTTCTAATACGTCAGTCGTTACAGACGGATACGAGAAAATCCAAAAAAAGTTGAAGTATATGTTCCTGACTTGTCGGCAATCATCAACGGAACAGAACAATGTAGAAGAAAATTCAAAAAGAAAAAAATAATAATTTTTATAATCATCATTTGATATCGTCAATTAATCAAAGATAAATTTTAAAGATACGGATTTTCCCTAAGCTTTTCGGTCGATGCCGTGTGAGTGCCACTTTGAGATGTAAGATCCGTTGGTGATCCTTTGAAAATGTTTATAACTTACACGGGGTTATGCAATAGAAATATTATATAACTCTATAATATGTATTACTAGGGAGGAATCATTATACACGTCCATAGTTCACGTCTTTCAGTGTAATAACAAAAAAAAACTTACAAAATTGTCAACCCAAAAAAGCCGAGTAAGTTAAAATAAAATTAACAAATGTAAACCAATAAATATTATTTTTATACCAGCTGATTTTCAGTAGTCATGACAAAATAAATCTAAAAATAATAAAAATATATTCAAACAAAACGTACCAAAGTTTTAAGGAGCTTAAAACTAATCTTTTGACAATCACTATTCTAGTTAAGTAAATATATATTTACGAATACCTACAACTACCCACTTTTACTTGATGCATAAATATAATGTAACTTGCCGATGCAATTAACATAATATAACCTAATTAGCAATTAACAATTATGTCAAACAATCAAAATTACATTAATTTTTCTAAAAACGAAGAAGTTGCACATGTTAAGATGTGCATTGATGTGCACTAACTAATATATTTTTTTTATTAATACCCAACGAACCTTTTTCGTCATATATTAACTACTATCTTTTAAAATTAATAAATACTTTTGATGTTTTCAGTATAGTATTTGGTAATAGTGTTTTTAAAACAAAGAATAAAAGAACACGTTAATTTTAATAAATTGTTTGATATATAAATTTATATATTTTATTTATTATTAAAATATTTGTAAGTTATCAAGGAGAAACTATGATGTTTTACTTTTTGTAATAGCTAAAAAATTGGTTAATTAATAGTTATTTATTGATTTGAAACTTGTAAAAAAATATAAACCAATTATTAATAATAAATTAGTCATAACTGAAACTCATGTTTACTAACAAAAATTTAACAAAATAAGAATTTTATTATTATTTTTAACATAGAAATTAAATTAAATTACCCTCCTTTTATTGAAAATTATCAATCATGCATTTGTTATAGTTAAATTAATGGAAATACAATAGATTTTTTGTCAAACATAATTAATATATAGAGTAGTGTAGGGTGTATTTAAAAAATAGTGTAAGGTATAATTCTTTAAAAAAACCCTTACTCAAATTTGAAATTTGAAAATAGGTAATAATCCACATAAATAGGTAAATGAGTAAATAGATTTAAACGGAAAATTAATAATTAGATTAAAGAAAAAAATAACACGTGTCTTATCATGTAATATTTTATTAGTATTAGATACTACGTGTACTTATGTGGCTTCAATATTCTTCACCAGAAATATTTTATGCCATATGATCGTGATTTTCACACCATATATTATTGAAGTTAGAATTGGTAGTTTCAAAACTAAAGTCAACGTAGCACTGAATCTTTCGTGTATATAGGATAAGTTTCAAACGAAAATCATATATTGAACCATACCTTTATATTATTGTGATAATTTGGAAAAAAAAAATAATAATAACTCAGATCAAATAAAATCATTAATTTTTTAAGTTTAGGGCTGATAATTTTTGACACAGACTCTTTAACATGACACGACATGAATTTTATAAGTTTCGTGTTTAAGCTTAACTGGTTTTGTGTCATTAACATGTCAATACGTTTAAGGCACGATATAGAGGTTAAAACATGTTAACCTGCTAAGGTGCCGATTTAAACATGTTGTATTTTTTTAACTTATTTAAAATAATAAAATATATACATACTTGATATATGTCATTGTGATTCAATTTCATTTATTAATCCCTTTGTCCAACCGCTTCAATCGAATATGACTACTACAATACCACCAACCTAAGTCCTCGGCCCCCATAACGCCTTTCCGAGCAGATGAGCCTACTTAAACTATGTTATTTGTTAATTAATATTTTACTGATTTTGTTTCAAATATGTCAAGGATTATCATATTAAGTATTGTGTATTATCTAAGACTTTATAGACTCTTGCCAACTTTTGTATAACTAAGTATGTGATTTTTGTCGTGTCCCCTACAGGTCTTATCGTGTGATCTGTTTCTAAATAGGTTCGTATTTGTGTTTGAAAAAAATCACATGATTTGTTATCGTGTCGTGTTAGCGTTGGCACTTATCGTTTTCATGTTTTATAATGTCGTGTCTAACCAGTTATGCCAGAGGACTATTAAGGATATTGTGGATTGTGTGTTTTGAGTTTAAGATTATTACGTATTGTACCTTTTGGATTAAGGATTCTATGAGTTTTTTTTTTTTTTTAACCATGTTAAACATGTTATGTTGTGTCTGTGTTTATTAACAGGTCCGTCCTCGTGTTTGGGTAACTAACTAAATTAGTTGAATGGGTTATGTTCGTGTTTGGTATATTCATTTATCGTGTCGTGTCATATCGTGTATATGTATTAAAGAACCTCCCATTAAAGATGCTCTTAGACGAAATGATAATCTAACCAATCGAACCATGTATAAAGTCCTTTTTCCCCAATACATGAATTTTAGGATTTCATACTCCACCGCCGTCTCTCAACAACAAACCACAATCTGTAAGCCATCAAATCATGTTTTGTCGTTGTCAGAACTTATTAACAACAAATTCTACTCCGACAGCAGATGAATTACCGTCAGAAAAACTGCAACATGTGATCGAAAAAGATGAAGTTTAAAGTGCATTGATATGAATAATAATAATGTATCGTGGGTATATTAGGTTCTGATCAGAATAAAAAAACACGATTAAGGTTAGTTGCAGAGAAGAGAGATATAATGGAAAACAAGATTTCATTGTATGTTTGATTTGATTACAGTTCAATAAACAAAACAAATAAAAAGTATATAAATAAAATCTTTGATTAGATTGAATGATGCGTAAAAGCTGTAAGGAATATTATTCAAGCCCCTAATACTTTAACTTGTTTTCTGAAATAAGTCCACGACTTTTTTTTTCCTGTCAAAGTAGTCTGCTGGATGCAGTATGTTAAAGGATAATGTCATAATAATATTGAGATCATTATTGGATGGGTTATCTAAGATTGTAAACTAATCAAAAAATTCAGTGAGCTATTCGATTAACTAGATGAACGAATATGAAAAAACGTCTTGTTTATTCATTTACGTTTACAGTGACGGAGCTTGAACCACATTATAAGGGGGCCGAGGACGAAAGTAAACTGTTTTAAGGGGGGCGAACTATATATATGTAAAAAAAATTACACTATTAGGTTGAAAATTTACACTAACGAACCCAAAATTATCACTACTAACGTAAAAAAGATGGAGGGGCCAGGCCCTCACTAAGTTTTGCCCCTGTACGTTCGTGAATATTCGGTAATATGTTCGTTTATTTATATTTGTTCATGTTAGTTTGTTTAGGTTCATACATAATTATTATATTAAATGCTTAACTTTATACTTATTTAAGGTAATAATGTATAGACATGGCCAAAAAAACCGGTTCGGCCAAAAAAACGAAACTGGTTTCCGGCCCAAACCAGTCCCGGCCCGGTCTGAACAGTCGGTTCCTCCTCCGGCTCGAGTGTTCAAAAGTTGAAACAAGTTTCAAACCGACCAGGTTTCACAACCGGTCCCAAACCGGTTCACCAAACCGGTTTTCAAAAACTAGCCGTTATATAACGGCTATATAGTCGTTTTTTGACCGTTTTTGGTACTTTTTGACCGTTTTTTTAGTGTTTTTTTACCATTATACCCCCATTAAGTTAGTATAAATATGCACTGGATGTTTTGATTGAACCACAACTTAAAACACTCTCTATTCTCAAAAACGCTCAATACTCTCGTTCAATTTAAAAAAAACTCTCAATACTCTCTTTCAATTCAAAATGGTTTCATCAAGTGCTCAATAATCCGTTGGTTGTGAAGCGTCTTCAAGCAACGTGGTGGTAGCAATCCTTCCTACGAATAGAAACCCCGAAATATGGTGCAATTACGATTTATGTCAAATACCTAGCGGTCCAAACAAAGTTCGTTGCAAGTTTTGTCATAAGTTTTTCAAAAAGATGCAAATACAACTTTGAAAAACCACATTGCGCATAAATATTGTAAGGCTTTGAAAGGTGAACCGTTTATCAAGCTACAATGACAAGCGAAGGGAATGTTTGAGCTTATGACGTTGATGTGGTTCGTAAGCAGATGGCGCATTTTGTAATTCAAGAAAGCTTGTCATTCAAACATTTCGACAATGAACGTTTAACTCGACTCATTCAACGAACTCTCCAACCACGTTATACCAATGTAAGTCGTGCTACTATTCGAAGGGATTGTTTAAAAATATGGAAAAAAGCTAAAAATGAATTAATATCTTATTTTGAAAAAAAGCTAGTGATGTTTAGTCGACTTCTCACGGTTCACCGGACCGTACATTTGTGTCACCGCCCATTGGGTTGAACCCGATTCCCGGCAAATGATAAAACGTACGATTGCATTTGAATTGTTTTATTATCATCACACCGGTCAAAATATCTTTTATCTTATTGACAAAGTTATTAAAACGTATAAATTAGAAAACAATTTTTTTTCTATATCTTTTGATAATGCTTCAAATAACACGCTTGCGATAGATCATCTAAAATTAAAATATAAACCAATTTGTGACGGTTGTTTTTTCATATTCGATGTGTTGCGCACATCATAAACTTAGCCGTTCAAGACGGTTTAAAAACTATTGAAACAATAAAAGATAGTTTTAAAAGAATGTTACGTGACATTTTTAGCAATAACCAAATATATAGTAGGTATCGTAAGTTTTGTAAATGCGCAAATTTCAAATGTTTAGGTCGAATTGGGACGTACCTACAAGATGGAATTCGACTTGTAACATGTTTGAAAAGGCTATTGAGCAAAAAGAAAATTTAATATTCTTTCATAATACTTTGGTGATTCGTGAAAAGGCTTCGACTTACCATCCATCGGGTTGGGCTATTATTGAAGAAATAACCAAAATGCTTAAACCCTTGCTTAAATACGTCATGGGTTGAAACTTGACTTGATAAAATTACTTTTAATTTGGATTTAGAAGAAGAAAACCCATATTATGATCAAAGTGTAAAAGCTAATTTTAACGCACATTTAGGCCAAATATTTTATGTTTATTTAGCAAAATATGATGAAACATTAAACATACATGAGTCTATGAGGCATGCGACACATGACGAAGGTTCAAGTGATCCAATGTTTGCTTTGTATAATACTTTAAGAGATGAATGTAATAAACGTCAACGTAGTAACACTCCGAGTAGTGAACTCGGGAGGTATGGTGGAACAAACTTTTTATCCACCATGACTCCACAAGATTTTAAAACTTTTAGCTTGTTGGCTTGGTGGAAAGGTAAAGAAGATCAATTTCCCATCGTATCCACCATGGCCCGAGATTTACAAACCATCCAAGCTTTCACGGTAGCTTCGGAATCTGTTTTTTTGTTAATGGCAGGATTATATCAATACGAAGAACCCGACTCACTCCCAAAGCAGTTGAAATATGTATTTGCTTGAAGGATTATTTGGATGCAGCTGAAAGAATACAAGACAAATGCTCACTTGAAGGAGAATTGAAATATAAAGTCGAACTATATGAAGACGAAGTAGATGGTGGATTGACACCCGAAATGACCGATGATGAAGCGGTATATGATGAGTACCTTCGTAATAGCTCGGATTCTAGTGGCGAAAAATAAAGTATCCAAATATGTAACGAATGAACGGAGAACGAATATGCTAAATGTTTAGTTTTTAAAATTTTACGTCGTTTGAATTGTTTATATGTTTTATATATTGTATATTTCATTTTGATTTTAAATTGTGTACCTAAATATATAATTAATTTTTATATTTAATTTTACAATTAATATGTAAATGCATTTAAAATGAAAAATTAGAATTTTAAATATTTTAAATAGTATCTTTATTTTATATTTTATGTAATCTTTGATTTTTAAGAGTTAAATTATTGAATAAATTTAATTTTAAGCCTTTTGTAATGTTTTATGTTTTAATATTTATAAATAATTTATATAAATGTGTTTTATGATAAAAAAAATAATCATATTTAATTTTTAATGATTCATAAATCATAATTATATTTTTATTTAAAATTTTAATTAATTACTTTGGATTTAAAAAATTAAAAAAACAAAAAAAAAAAAAAACAAAAAAAAACCGAACCGGTTTGGGCCCGAACCGGTTTTCAAACCGGCCCGGACCGGTTTGATAGGTTTGGGAATCTTTGCATTGAAACCGGTTTAGGAACCGAACCGGTTTGGCGTTCAAACCGGTTGAGTAAAAAACAGTTCAAACCGGACCCGTTTGAAAACCGAACCGGTTTGGGCCCTAAAAATTGGTTTGTACACCTCTAATAATGTATAAGGTTGTTATTAAGAATGTTGATTTTCATTTTTAAAATAGTATCTGTTTATTTGTATATGGTCTTTGTTCGGTTATATATTCGTGAACCGTTTGTAAGTAAGTTCAATTTTTTAGTGAACACGAACAAAAACTTTTGTTCGGTTAAGTATTCGTGAGCCGTTTGTAAGATGTTCAATCTAAACGAACAAACTAGAACTACACTTCGTTCTGTTCATTTTGTTTGTAGTCTTAATCTTATCCGTAGGGTGTTAATCGGTTTGAATAACAATTAATTTTAATGTTTTAAGACTATCTGAAATCCTAACTTATGCTTATAAACCGAATAAGAATGATTTTGTATGGTTTATATGGTTGAATTCGCATCGAATATCAGAATAAGCAAGATTGCGTACATCCGATATACGATCAGAAAATCGAATAAGAAAATCAGATACGGATGGGAATTGATCCAAGTATCTAAAAAAGATTTCAAATCAATTTTTTTCAGACTCAAATAAGATTCAGATTTAGGATTTTTTAACAACCCTACTTGTTATTTGGATTGAATTTAAAAATACGATCGCTTTATAAATAATTTACATACTGAAGATATAAATGAATAAATAATTTAAATAAAATATAAAATTAATTAATTTTTTAAATCAGTTATGGTCAGTGGCGTACCTAGGCTTTAGGGAGTGGGCAGCCGCCCACCCTAATTTTTTTTTCAGTGTTATATATACGTGAAAATCTCGATCGCTCCCCGTAGAATTTTGCAATCGCCCCCCCTTGAAATTCTTGAAACAAAAAAAAGAGCAAAATTATCTCAAATAAATTGTTTGGAGCGTAACTACAATGAGGCCCGGTGATCTTCCGACAGACCGGCGAACTATATTTTCTCACTAACCGAGTTTGTAATCGAATGGATTTTTGAAATTTCACTCTCAAATAATCATGTAATTAGTAGGAAGAAAAAAATTATATCAAGATAAATATATTTGATAATAATACACGTTGAATTTAAATTAGTTTTAAGATTGATCTCAAACATGTTGAACATATCATCAATTTTATAAGTATAATTGTTTCAAACATCACATATCACCACTTTCATGAGTATAATTGCTTCAATACGATTCTTGATATATATAAATATACGCAAATTCACGAGGTTGGGAACCATTTTAACGATTTTTATGTCAATGAACCAACCCGACCCGATCTGACTCGAACCGGACTGAAAAAATATATATTATATTGCGATAGCCAAAATAACCCTTAAATTTTCCGCCCCCTGTGAAAAAGAATTCTGGACCCACCATTGGTTATGGTAGTATATGAAATTTTACTAGGAAACGAATTTAAAAACATAGTAAAAACTATCCAACCACCGGTTCGGTTAGCCTAGGTTCAGTCGTTCCAACCCATAGCCTGCAAGTTTAAATGATGAAGGTTCAATCGGACCGTTTACACATCCCGTTCCAATTTCTTTCTAATCTTAGAAACATTGAGAGTGTTTTGCAATAATAGCAAAGTACTTTATTTCTCTCATGATACTTTTTTTTTAACGTCAAATGTGCAACCTTTAGACCATGTGCTAAACAGGAAGATTTAGATTAAAATGCTAAGCTAACATGTTAAATGTTGTGTTTGAATCGTTATGTCCCATTTTATTGATTATTTTTTTTTTAATTTATAGATGACATGCCATCGTGCCAACTTAGTTTTTAATAATTTATCATGTTACTCATCATTTTAAAGTTTAAACTAAGAAATCAACATTCAAGTAACGGAAAATATCAAAATCAAGCAACATCAAGTCAACTCATTATTTTATATAGAATGTAGCCAAACAATAAACTAACAAAAGTTTAAGAGAATAATCCCACTTATTAAATAAGATCCTAAAAGTGAGATACACAAACTTCAGCTATATCTCATAAGATAAAAAGTACTTTTAAAGAGATCTTCGAATTGAAAAAAAACGTTTTTTCTAGAAAAGGTAGCGAGCCTTGTGAAATCTTAATACATTTCAATCAATAACAACATTCATATCTGTTTCTTATCTTTATCTATATAATTTAACTAAATTTTTCTTAAATTTTTCAAATGGTTTTCTTATCTTTATCTTTATCTTTATCTTTAGCGAGCCTTGTGACAATTCAAGTGGTTTTCTTAAATTTTTCTCCTAATTTATAGGGATGAAATATGGATGGGGATTGAGTTGAGTGCCTAATAAGCAATTGAAACTCAACATAGACCAGAAATATATTAAAGCACAAAAGCTATAGTTTAATAGAAGATTGTACATTAAAGATAACCTTAAACCGACACACGCTTTAAGAAAATTGAACATTATTACTCTATGAATTGGAATGTACTATGTTACTGTGATCCACATTTACTCTCATATTGGATAAGAAGCTGACTACGACACATTTGTATTTTATAAAGAAAACAACTCAATAATAATGATGATCTCAATTCTAAAATATCAACTAAAATCTTTGAGGACTCAAAACAATTCCACACATTGTGAGGAGGATCAAAACATAGTTATAACCATAGTTATGACCAAAACCAAATCACTTTTAAGGGTGATAAACAATCCCAAACAATTGTGATAAATCTAAGCTTGCTCACATCTAATCCTCCTAGGCAAGAAATCCGTCTCTACAAACTATCCGTGACGGGGGGAAGTAATTACTGTGAGGGGAAAAAAGAGAGATGAGGGCAGTTTTGTGAGGAGAGGAAGAACGTGCTGACGTGAAGGAGAGAGAGTCTGTGAGCCCAAGCTATGGATGCTTTAATAGTAATGACAAGTTTAATAAGTATTATTTCTCTTGTAAGACAAACATATGAATTTCCCATCTAAAGATATAAATGATGAAAGATCAGAGAAGGAATTATATGAATGATGAATGATGAATGATGAATGATGATGAGTGGCCATCAACAACCAATAAAAAGCTTTTTTTTCCTACAGATGTGGTGGGGTCATCAAATTCTCCAGAAATCATCAAAATTTACAACTTTTGATGCAAGTAATCTTCAATAGTCTCATTCTAATCACTCATAAGTTGACCATGAAATAAACATTTTTTTTCAACTTAACCAAATCATTGGATTCTATGGCATGGTGGTATGACCATGGGTCCGTTTTCTGATCCAAATTGATGAAAACAAATTCAAAAAATAAATAAAAACCGTGGAGACCAAGTGAATCACTGCAGAAATGTGATCATCAATGGTCGAAAGGAGAGACGAAGACGGGTATACGCACCTCTAGAGAACTGAAGCGTGTGGTTATGCACCTCTGTCCTGACCAGATCCTTGGAAGGCGCAGCAACTGATCATCCTAGCTGCACACTGACATCAGATTTCATTCAAAATGTGCAAAATATGTAGAACTATGTTTAGATACAAATCTGATCTATGCGCGCATGCGGAACAAGATACGTGGCAGTCAACTGGGTTCTTTTTGTAACGGGTCGGTTTGGGTTGACATGTCCCGCATTTTTCATCAAAACACGCTTCTTTTTAATAAAGAACAAGTCTGTTTGAATACTGACCATTTTGTTTTTGCTATTTTATTATACTTTTACCTATGTGACCCGTTAAGAGATAACCAGAACCCTCAATTACATATTTAGAGTAAAGAATTTCAAGTGAATACCTCCTATATGAAGGGTATTGATCCATAGTCCGTATGAAGCTAGGCATGTCAGACCGCGGCCCAGCAACCGTGCGATATATATAAAGTTTCTCAACATGACAATTATCAGGTCTGGAATCTAAGTCACCCTGCTCATCAATAACTTCAACATTGAGCTTAGGCATCTTCTGACTCAACCGCTTACATGCACCGAGACTAACCGAACATGAAGACATCCAAAGGGATCGCATTGTCTCCAACTTGGAAACATTAGCCAACAAAGCTTTGTCCCCGAACGGGCAATCTCTAATCTCAAGCTTGCGTAAGCTGTCACAACCCGATAACACGTGATGTAAGCCCAAATCACTATCACCAGCAAAGGCTATAGAAAGCATTTCTAATTTCTTAGCCCATTTCCCGATGTATTCAAACACACGGTCTGTAAGCAGGCCGGATAAAGAGAGACGTTGAAGTTGTTTACAGTGGTCAACTATGGCTCCAAACCCGACGTCAAGTGGTTCAAAGGTTAGGTAATCAGGAGCTCGTGGTTCAAGAATGCATAGACGAAAACAGGTTAGGTTAGGACGGTTCTTAGCAATGGTGGTCAATGCAGCATTTGACATCTGTCTACAGAAGTAAAGAACAGACTGGAGCTTAGAGCACCCTTCAGAAACTGCAACCAGACCTTGTTCTGTTAAGGATACATTTGCATCGGCTACAAACGGGTCAGATGGGAAAACCCTAAGTTCTCTCAAGTCCTTGCAGGATAAAGAAAGGGCATTGAGCCCGGTGTCTTCAATGTAATCCAGTACCTGTGTGCAACCATTTCATTAATTAAAGCATCAGTCATCAGACATAAAACATCAAACGAAAACATGTAATCGTCAAATTTCAACAAGACTTACCGATAAACTCTGCAGATTAGGACACTGGGTGATGATTTTGGTAAGATCTGGGCTTTGAATAGTGGCATAACTCAAGTTTAAAGAGGTGAGTCTGGAACAAACAGAATAAACAGCTGGAAGATAAAAAGGAACAACATCCCAAAATCCAGACAGACCCTTAAGTTCCTTGCACCTAGAGAAAGCCTCTTTTAAATTTGCGCGCACGTCCGGTCGAATTTCAGCAGAATAGGCACCTGTACCCAGTTCAACAAGCTGTGGGGCGCGGTGTAGTAGGGTGGAGAGTTTTTCAAGGGGTACAGCACGATTGAGTCGAAGAGTCTTTAGGTTGGGTGAGCGAGCAATGAGGCGTTGGAGGGCTGAAAAACTCACCTCAGAAGACAAACAAGACATGTTAAGGGACTGCAATGAGGTGCAAGATTCAGGGAAATGACTTAGCCAATGCCCACTCAGGTCCTCCACTTCACTCTCCCTCAAATCCAATTCCCTCAGATTTCTACATTGCAAACAAGATCAACGAAGTATGTTGTAAAGCAAATTTTCGTCACAGCGAATATGAACATGACATTAATTCAAGGTATAGAGTTAAAATCAGTTCAATAGTTGGGAAATCATAGTATCATACCATCACACACATATATTGCAAATAACGATGATGAGTATGTTTTAAGCAAGATATTATCATAGTGAGTATGAACATCAAATTATTTCAAAGTTTAGAGTAACACATGAATTAGCATCAAACAATCAGTTCAACGGTTAGGAAATCATAATATCATACCATCACACATACAACATTTGCAGTGGTTGTTTTTTGTCACAAAACAAACGCGCTTATCACTTAATGAATTAACCCTACAAATATAAAGCAACGTTAACAAACAGATGAATGTCTGCTAGTTTTAAGCAACAAGCAAACAACAAACTACAATGTCTACGCTTAATCGGTGCAAACATTTGTCAAATTACGATCCTAAACATTCAAGATTATCTTCTGCAACTAATTCAAACTATCATTCACACACAGATCAGTACCACAAGAAAATCTCACCTGCAATTAGCAGCAATGGCAGCAAGTCCGTCGGTACTGAACCCCTCACACGAAGACAACACCAAAACCTTAAAATTCTTAAACGATTTCGAGATCAACTCCAAATTCTCATCAGTAACCACCATCCGCTTAAGCTTAATCTCCTCCAACCACGGATAAGCCCTAGCCATTTCACAGATCCACGGGTAAAAATACCCTCCCCAACCCTCAGGCACCAGATTGAAGTCAGCAAAATGCGGTTTCCCCTTCAACTCCACAGATCTCACCTCCGGAAACCTCCTGATCATGATCGTCGGACTCACGGCGTAACAGTTCCCGATGAAAATCCTCCTCCGGCACCACCTCTCGATCTCATACCACGACTTACACACCAACGAAACAGCATTCCGGTCCGTATGCGACGTTATGAACGAGAAAACGTGCTCCAACACATCCTCCTGGAACGAATAAGCCATACCTCAACAATACAACACCGGATAACTCGATTCAAAGCAGGATTTACCTCAGCAACAACAATACGCCACCGGAAACTTCGATTTTAAGCACGATTCACCTCAGCACCAACAATATACCACCGGAGAGTTCGATTTCAAGCACGATTCACCTCTAACACCAACAATACACCACCAGAGTTCGATTTCAAGCACGATTCACCTCTAACACAAACAATAGACCACTGCAAAAGTTCGATTCGAAGCACGATTCACCTCAACAGTAACAATCCAGAACCGAAAACTTCGATTTTAACAATTTTAAGCACGACCTGATCAACACCAACAGTTACCACCGGAGAGTTCGATTTTCAAGCAATATTCACCTCAACACCAACAAGACACCACCGAAGAGTTCGATTTCAGGCAGATTGACCTCAACACCACCAATACACCACCGGAGAGTTCGATTTCAAGCAGATTCACCTCGACGCCACCAATACACCACCGGAGAGTTCGATTTCAAGCACGATTCGCCTCAACACCAACAATACACCACAGGAAACTTCGATTTCAACAATTTCAAGCACGATTCACCTCAGCACCAACAAACACAACCAAAAAAGTTCGATTTCAACTATTTCAACCCCGATTCACCTCAACACCAACAATACACCACGAGAAACTTCAAATTGACTCACGATTCACCTCAGCAACAACAGTTGAACACTAGATCTTACCTCAACAACAGCATCCACCACCATTAAAGGGCTCAGATCGAAGGTGATTTCAGTTGCAGAGAGAGGAGTATAACATGATTGGTGTGATTATGTGATTAAAATGTAACTGGGGTTCTATAACGTGTATGTGAGGTGATGGTGGTGGGGTGTACGGCAGGCATATCGACGGTGTGGATGGTGACACGTAGATTTGGGGTGATGTGGGCCGTGGATGGACGGATGTATTTTCATGGGGGTCTTATCCCCTCGCGACGAATCGCAGCCGCAGAAAACGGGTTTTGTGTATACGGTGGGGAAGTGGTTGTACGGTACTACTCCTTTTTACCTACCGGATACTACTATATCCTATCTACAAATATGGCCCTATTGTTTTAGAAATTAGACTATTGCCCCCTTTAAGGATTGTCCTACGGACCACTCTTCACATCCCCACACTTAACCGTTGTTTGTCCCAAGCAACCCATTCATATAAAATACAATTCACCCAAGCGATCAAATACACACCAAGCAAACACATGTCCTCATTTACTAACTCTTTCTTAAAACCGCACATAACACACCCCTCATAATAACTCTCTTCTCAATGACAAGTAATAACTAGCAAGGATAGCTAGATCATACTTACAGCAAACGGATGGTTGCATAACAATAAGCTTGTACCTAAATCAATTCTTCGCCTAAAAGTTGCTAAAACATGCATGTGAATCAAAGGGACTTTTAACGATTGTAACGTGGCTGGGCATATGGGTAGGAAATGGAAATATATATGTATAGTAGTTCATGATTCAACCCGGTCTTTTTATTACAAACTAAACAAACTAAGCAAACATGCCTGAAAACGCAGACCTCTATATATAAGACCATACATTCACTTGCTTTTCATTCATTTTTTTCTTTTTTTTTCTTCTCTTTCTTTTAGTCTCTCTCTTTTTTTTTAACAAACAACCTGACATACTAACCATTGCAATAGTGTAACACATACTTGAAAGACTACTAACGGTACTAGACCGGGTTAAATGCAGGTGAATTTTTAGGGAACTAGGCTTGGGTTAATAATTAATCAACTTTAGGCTCAAAGTGGCTACTAAATGTCCAAACCCCCGTCACAGTCGCTACCATGCTCATATATACAATTTATGAGGTCCAACCCCCCAAATCTCGCACTCGCACACACCATGACGAGGCTACCTAAATGCCCTTATCCTTTTCACATTCATAACAAGCTAAGGCCTCAAACCGCATTCCAGCACAAGTTCTCATGCACCCCCACCCAATGCCGCTCTCATCAAGGGAAATATATTTTAATAATTCAAAGAAATGGCTCAAACTCTCACCAAGAAAGAAAAGAGAAATATGGGTTACCGATGTGTCATGCGGTTTAATAATCAAATGTTCAATTTTGGACCATTTTTTGCTTGACTTTAAAACTTCACAAATTTTTTTAAAAAAATTTCATTCATCCCCACACTTAGGATACATTGTCCCCAATGTATGGTTTTAAAGGGAAGAACGCTTAAACATCAAAACATCAACTTTATTATTTTTTTAAAATTATAACGTAAAGTACTAACGCCTCTAACTTCCACAATCCATCAACTAAACACCTCAAGACACCACCCAATCCGCCCAACCCCAAAACACAAAGCATGTATACACAAAAATGTACAAAATGGGACAAAACACGACCTGATCAGTAATAGCGCGGCCGAGGAGGGCCGAAGATGGATGTCAACATATCCGAAAACTCGCCAAACCCAAATGCACTGCTGCTACTACCACCTTCACCACCTTGATCACCGGCTTGTTGACTTGGTATAGATCCTCTCATACCCGTATGTGGATCCACCCATTGAGAATGATGCAATGGTAGGGTGGGATATGGCACACTACCATCATGAGGTGGTAGAGTGGTGTAATCAACAATTGGGGGATCCACGACAACTGGTTGGCCCGCATGCCAAGTGTCGTGCATACGCCGATTTCGGTCATCGATGTAACGGTAATTTACCTCCTGTTGATGAGCATACATGTGGAACCCACTGATTCTGCTAGTGGATCGAATATTACAATCGTATTGTTGCCGTTTATCGAATTTGTGATGCGGAATCTCACAAATCCGTTGATGATTTCAAGTGAAGATCTATATGCAAGATGAACATGTATGATGATGAATGAATGATGAACAAATTCAAGAACATATAATCATAAAGATTTCATTCATTCATATGTATGATTCTAGAGGATTACAAGGGAGTTTGTAAGAACACTCTCTCACACACACTCAACCTTGATTTCTCACTCTAGTCTATGTTATGGATTGTTTAGTGATTGTTCTTATTCTTCTAATTGTTAGAGTATAAATGACTACACTTAGTCATTTTTACTCTTTATAAAAAAAAGAAATAATTACATTTAAACACTAATGATTACACAAATATAGTTCTAAGTCTGATAAATTCTTCTATTGCTGATGCGTGACTGCCGGGTGCTGATGTCATTCGGGACGACCGCTGATGTTGACTGTTGACTTTGACCACGGTTGACTAAGTTTGACTTTGGTCAATTTTCTTCATTTTGATCATATCTTTAGCATATCTTCACCGTGTCGGTTTTGGTAATCATCATGAGATTTGGCACTTAGGTTTTGGTAAGTATCATCTTCAAATAGTCCAACAATACATATGAGCCTGATTCCATTGCTCTTGGCGATCATAATTTCGCTTTAACACTCTTTCCATGCTTGCCCCCATATAAGTTTGATGATCAAAAAACATTTGGCCAGAGTCAGACCAATCAGAAAACATGGGTGGTCGTCTTCTTTCAACAACTTGCTCCATAGTCCTAAGATAAGCCCAATTCTGATCATAAGGCTGTTGTGCATAGTCAAATGCACTCCCAATATACCCAAATTGGGTTCCTCCTCTTTGAAACCCACTGCTTGGTCCAGGTCCACCCATATCCACATCCACAGTAAATGTATCCTCTTGATAATCCTCATCACCACTTGGGACCTCATCGCCATTTTCTGGTTCATCAACTTCTCCTGGTCTTAGTGGTCGGGCATCCAACTTCAATACCCGCCATCTTTGCCCGTCGCTTTTTAGCTTGTGGTACCTCTCCGATTCTTTATTCTCCCAACCCGGGCCCAAATTCTTCAAGTCGAATGGTTTAAATCTCTTATAAGACCCTTTGTCCTCCGATCCAATCGCCCCGTACAACTTCAACAAAGCAGTAATCAACCTACAATGCAGGATGATCTTCCTCTCCCCCACTGTTCATGCTAATCCAGATATTGTGTAACACCAAAAAACAAAAGGGGACAAGTGGAGACCCATTCATCAACATATAAAGAACCAGTACTTCAGGGAACCTCACCTCAACCTTATCACCACATCTTGGAATGACATTTTGTGTGCAAATCACCAACATCAACTTAGCTTCGATCCTTAAATTCCTTCGATAGAGTTTCCCATGTGTTGTTCTAGGCAAAAACAAATAGTTTAACATATCATTCCACCTCAGGTGTTTTTGAGGATTAAAGTACAAATCATCCAAGCTCGAGAAGATGTATTGGTTTGCGGGTTTGCAATCAAACTTTGCTATTCTCCACAAAGAATCAAAAGACATCTTAACATCTACATTATTCACTGTGCCAATAAGCTTCATCTTCGAAGGAGCTTTATACGGAGGACACCTAAGAGTGGCCATCCACTCTTGTATTTCCGCATCATAAAGATTCTTGCTCTCCCTATCATAACACTTTAAAGAAGCTTCCCACCCCAAAGCCTTGAACTTATCAGTAATCCCAAAAGGACCAAAATCAAATTCCCTAACCTCTTTTTCACAAAGAAACGCCTCCTTGCGTTGAACCAATGCTTTCATGTAATCATGAAACAATTCTGGCTGCCATTTAATCGGTTGATCTAACAGAGAACCAGATGTCCATTTTAGTTTTGGAGCCCTTTGTGGTGCGTCTTCTTCCGGGTTTGAATCGCCTGCATGAATCAACCTTCTTCTCTTTTTTTGTAGACCCTTCGGTTGATTCGAGGACCCGGCTGTCGCTTTGCCTTTACCTGAATGACCCATTTATCTGACACACCTCATAAAACACACAACAATCTCCATTAGTTCTCATTCAACCCACATATCCCCACACTTGCTTGTAACTATGGTTGTAGATGCAAATAACACTAGGTCTTTTTTTCTTCTTTTTTTTCAAAATAAATTTGGGCATGATGTCCCTACATTGGAGAGATTTCCCAAAAATTCAAAAGTTTGACATCCACCTAACATCTAGAAACATAATAACTTATAAACTAACAACTTCCTATCATCAAGCATGTACAAACAAGTGTGTAAGAACAAGTAAGAATATCAACCTTCAATTCACAATGCACCATCAAATGGAGTGAAAAATTACATACCTTTAGTTTGTAGATGCAACTACCAAATCTTTCAAGAGAATAAGACTCCTACAAACAAAACCCCAAATTTTTGGACCTAGGGTTCAAAAATTGCTTGAGAAAACGTGGCTTTTCCTCAAATCTCAACCAAATTCAGAAAGCTTGTGCGATTCTAGTCAAATTAGACCCAAAAATCACTAGATTCCGTTGAAAATTGAAGGAGTTATGGTGTTTTGAGTGTAAGGTTCTTGAGAGTGATATGAGAGAGGAAGAGGACTTGTGTGGCTAGGGTAATATGCAGAAAATGGATGGTTGGGGATTAAATTTCGTCGTATGTTAATAAATTTTTATTTTTTATTTTTGACTGTACCTGTCATCTGCCGATTAGCCTGCCTGAGCCCACCGTAAGCTACGGTAGCTACCGTAAGCTACGGTAGCTACCGTAAGCTACGGTGGGTCTTTGCAGAAATTGCCACCGTAAGGCAGTCGCTTTAGAGCGTAACAAGTTTTGTTTACCTTGGTCCACTGTAAGCTATGGTGTGTACCGTAAGCTACGGTATCACCTGGGCATCTGCACTTGTGTTTTTTTTTTAAGTTTTGTAATTTTTATGGTGTCCCATGAAAAACCCGTGTTGTCCTCAATACTATGTTAGAGGAATTCGTAAGAATTTCCCACACTTTGTCTCGAACACAAGTTAAACCGAGCACGATAATAAATAAATAAACAACCTAAACTAACGAAATTAAATTACATATTTACACTACCAAACCTGGGCCTCTCTAAACTACTTCATCATCCAATGGGCATAGAATGAAGCCCACTTTATCAAGCTCAAGATTCTTGATGTCGTTCCCCTCCAAGTATGGTTTGAGCCGGTGCCCATTTACCGTTTGATTCGTGTTGGTGTGAACGTTTTGAACATCTACATCTCTAAACTTGCCCACTCGTGTGATTACATATGGACCCATCCATTTGCTTTTTAGCTTACCTGCAAACAACTTCTATCGAGAGTTGTACAACCACACCTTTTGACCCACTTCAAAGGTTCTTTATCTTATTTTTGCATCATGAATCCTTTTTAGTTTGTCCTTGAATGCGGAAACACATTCATACTATTTGTCCCTTACTTCCTCAATCTCGTTCAATTGAAGTTTCCGAGTTCGCCCCGCTTCGTCATAATCCATATTCATTGTCTTTATTGCCCATAATGCCCGATGAGCCAACTCCATCGGTAAATGACATCCTTTTCCATATACCATCCGATACGGAGTTGTACCAATCGGTGTTTTATAAGCCGTTCGGTATGCCCATAGTTCATCATCTAATTTACCCAACCAATCCTTCTTATCCACCCTCACTGTTTTCGTTAAAATCTCTTTGATTTTTCGATTAGACACTTCAACTTGTCCACTAGTTTGAGGGTGGTAAGGAGTAGCAATTCGGTGATTCACATTATACCACTTCAACAATTTCCCAAATTTAAAATTTTTGAAATGTGAACCACCATCACTAATGATGACCCGTGGAATCCCAAATCGAGCAAAAATATTAGATTGAACAAACTTACATACCACCAAATGATCGTTGTTCCTTGTTGCTATTGCTTCAATCCACTTCGACACGTAATCTACCGCGACTAAGATATATAAGAAGCCATTCGAATTCGGGAAGGGACCCATAAAATCTATGCCCTACACTTCAAATACCTCAACCACCAAAATTGGTTGTAAAGGCATTTCATCTCGTTTTGAGATGCTTCCCACTCTTTGACAATTCAAGCAATTCCGGGCATATTCACAAGCGTCCTTGAAAAGTGTAGGGCCAATAAAACCCACATGTAAGAACCCGATAACCTGTCTTGTGTCCACTAAAATGTCCCCCACATGCCGATGAATGAGCATGGGTCAAAATTTCTAATACATCCGTCTCCGGAACACATCTTCGAATTACTTGGTCGGGCCCAATCTTGAAGAGGTCCGGTTCATCCCATATGTATTGCTTGACTTGAACCATGAATTGTTGCTTCCTTTTCTTGGTAAATGATTTGGGATTGCACCCGTGGCTAAGTAATTAACAAAATGAGCATACCACGGTGCGGTCGAAACAGACAAAAGTTGCTCATCAGGAAACCTTTCATTAATCTCACTAGGATCACCAACTCCTTCCAACGGAATTCTGGACAAATGATCCACCATAACATTTTCACATCCTTTCTTGTCCCGAATCTCTAAATCGAACTCTTGTAATAGAAGCACCCAACGAATCAACCGGGGCTTTGCATCTTTCTTCTCCATCAAATACCGAACTGCACTATGATCCGAATATACAACCACCTTGCTCCCCCATATGTATGATCTAAATTTGTCCAAAGCATACACCACTGCTAACAACTCTTTTTCTGTTGTGGTGTAATTCAGTTGCGCCTCGGACAAAGTCTTGCTTGCATAATAAATTACCACCGGCTTCTTATCGACTCTTTGACCCAAACCTCCCCAGTTGTTATGTCACTAGCATCACACATGATCTCGAACTACTTTGACCAATTTGGTGGTTGAAAAATTGGAGCCTTCACTAATTTTTCCTTCAAAACAATAAATGCTTGCAAACATTCGTCAGTAAAATCAAACGGAACATCTTTAAGTAACAAGTTGCATAAAGGTTTGGTAATGACACTAAAACTTTTAATAAACCGTCGATAGAAACCCGCATGTCCCAAGAACGATCTTACCCCTTTTACGTTTTTAGGTGGTGGCAAAGATGATATTACCCGGATTTTTGCCTTGTCCACCTCCATCCCCCGTTCCGATATAACATGACCCAACACAATTCCCTCTTGCACCATAAAGTGACTCTTTTCCCAACTTAGCACCAAGTTCGTCTCGACACATCTTTTTAAAACTTTCTCCAACTCTTCAAGACAAGACTCGAAACTTGGACCAAAAATGGAAAAATCATCCATGAACACCTCAAGTGATTACCCGACCATGTCCAAAGAAATACTCATCATACATCTTTGAAAAGTTGCCAAGGCATTACATAGCCCAAATGGCATTCGCCGAAAAGCAAATGTGCCATACGGACATGTAAATGTAGTTTTGTGTTGGTAGTCCGGGTGGATTGCAATTTGATTATATCCCGAATACCCATCCAAAAAACAGTAATATTTTTTACCTGAAAGTCTTTCAATAATTTGGTCAATGAAGGGTAACGAGAAATGGTCCTTAGAGGTAGCGGCTTTCAGTTTTCTATAATCAATGCAAACTCGCCACCCGGTGACCGTCGGGTGGCGATCTGCTCGCCTTGTTCACCTTTTATTACCTGGATGCCGGCCTTTTTAGGCACTACCTATGTCGGACTCACCCATGCACTGTCCGAAATGGGATAGATGATCCCCGCATCCAACCACTTTATTACCTCTTTCTTCACAACTTCTCTCAAGTTCGGGTCCAACATTCTTTGTGTTTCTCGGGTCGGCTTTTCATCTTCATTGGTAATGATCTTGTGCATTACAATGGATGGACTAATACCTTTCATATCGTCCATCCAATAGCCGCCTTATGAGCATTTAGCACCCGCAACAAGCCTTCTTCTTGAGCCACCTCCAAATTAGAAGCAATGATCACCGGTAAAGTGTCGTTGTCCTCCAGAAATGCATATTTCAAATGCTTTGGCAACTCCTTCTACTCCACTTGTGGTGGACACTCCAATGAAGGTTTTGTACCCGAATCAATCTCCACCGACAAATTCTAAATTTGGTGAGTCCATGGCGGTCTCCTTCTCTGACCGCTAGAGCCGCTTGCTCTTTCTCTTTCATCCTCAACGCACAAACATGTACTTGCAAAGAGCAATCACAAATACACGGTTCCAACACATCTTTATCGTACTCGTGCGGGTCACATCCATCGATTATATCTGCCATAAAACACTCATCACCACCAAAGGAATTAGCAACATTAGTAAAAACATTTAACCACATCTTTCTATTACCAAATGTCATGTCGACCGTACCATATCGACAATCAATTACGACATGAGTGGTATTCAAAAATGGTCGACCCAATATGACACTCGGTTGTTGTGGTGCAGTAACCGATGCATAATCCAATACCAAAAAGTCAACAGGATAGTAAAATTCTTCAACTTTGACAATTACACCCCTCACAATTCCTCGGGGAAGCTTATGAGACAAATCGGCTAAGACAACCGTGGTTTCAACATGTTTCAATGGATCGAAATCGTATTTATCATATAAGCTTCCCGGAAGAATACTCACCCCGGCCCCAAGATCCAAAAGTTCCCTTGACATTTGAAAATCACCAACGTGAATATTTATTAAAGGTGCTCCCGGGTCTTGGAGTTTAGGAGGCAAAACCTCTTTTAAAATTGCACTCACCCTTTCGGTTAAATCGACTCGTTTTGGTACTTTTTGTTGTCACTTTTGAGTACACAATTCTTTTAAAAATTTTGCATACGATGGAACTTGTTTAATTGCCTCCAACAACGGGATATTAACTTTTACTTTTTTAAAAATCTCCTATATTTATTCCTTTTGAGGACCCTTTTTTGAAATAAAATTCTTTTTACCCGAATCTACCAAAGCCGAAGGAAATAGGACTTGACTAGGCCCCCCCTCCCTCGTTTCTACGTTTTGCTTCCTCACTTATTACCGGTTTTTCAAAATTGGGTTTTTTAGAAGACTTTGTAGGTGTTTCATTTTCTTCATCACTCTCTTGACCCGTTATACCCTCAACCACCCCATCAACCAAGCCCGGTGAAGGGTTGGTTTTATACTCTTTCCCGCTTCTCAAAACACTCACATGATTAATAGGAATATTACAAGAAGAACTATGAGAAGGGTTTACCTTAGTGTCGCTTGGCAATTGACCTTTACCTTTTTTCAAATCCGCCACTTCGGTTGCGAGTTTACCCATTTGGGTGGTCAGAGATTGAATCGCTTTATCTCGAATGTAGTCTTTTTGAATGCGTGCATCATCCATTTGGTTTCTCCTTTACATCTCCGCTTGCACCGCTTTCAACATCTCCATAACTTCATTTCCACCCGAAAAACTTTGACCCGAAGACCCACCATGTTCTTGACCCATTTGGTATTGCCTTTGAAACCCTTGGTTGTTCCCACCTCGATATCCACCTTGGTTATTAAACGGTTGGCGTGGAACAAAATTGCCTTGACTTCTTTGAAAGTTCGGGTTGGCTTGATTTGATGGATTCCCATATCTAAAGTTCGGATGGTTTCGTAACCCGGGGTGGTATGTATTCGAGTTCATGTTATAATTTCTACCACCCCCACCTTGACCTTGGAGTGCATTTACCTTTTCATATTGAACCTCACCTCCTTGGCAATTTTCAGCCTCATGCCCCAATTCATTACAACTGGCATAAACATCATAAATTTGATTTGTAGTTTGTACATTTGCATCTTCCACCGCATGCACTTGAGTTCGGGTAATGGCCGGTCTTGCTCTCCTTGACGATTGAGCCATCCTTTTTTATGTGACCGCCATTTGTTCCAAAAATGCTCAATCATCTTGCTCATAGTTGGTACCGAATGTACCATTCGTGATAGACATTAAATCACAAGCATCTTCGGAACTTAAACCCTCATGGAACGCGTTCAACAACTCCCATAATTCAATACCATGATGCGGACAATTTTAATCATCAAGTTGAACCGTTCAAAAGCTTCATGGAACATCTCACCTTGTTGTTGTTGGAAACTCCTCAAACTTCTTCTTGCATCATTTGTCTTTTGGGTCGTAAAGAATTCCTCCAAAAATATTTGTTGCATTTCTACCCATGTATAAATTGATGTTGATGGTAAGGTGTAGAACCATTTTTTTGCCCTATCTTCTAAAGAAAACTGAAAAAGTACCAACTTCACTTCATCCGATAAAAACCCTTGACCATCGATAGTATTGCATGTCGAATCATATGCTTCCAAATGAAAATAAGGCCCCTCCGTTGCTAGACCTTTATACTTCGGTAGGCTTTGTAAAGAGTTCGTTCTAACTTCAAAAGTCCTTCTTTGGTTATTTTGAGGAATGACTATCGGTGATAGATTGTTGGTGATCACCGGCCTAAAGTATGCTTCTATACCTCTAACAGCCTCTTGGTTATGTCTTCGTGGCACGCCCAACCTAACTCTTGGACGCGCGGGACCCAATGGTCTTTGAACGTGTGGTATTGGAGGCACAAATTATTGAAGAGGTGGTTGAAACATTGCCCCCCATGTTGTTGATGAATCGGCCTTTGAAATTATGGCCCGTGTGGTCTTACTTGCTGTTGCACTTGTTGTGGTATGATTTGTTGTTGTACAACTTGTGGTTGCGGTCTCCCATATCCTTGTATACCTTGCCCTTGCACGTAAGTATAATCCCCTTGATTACCGCTACCCTCCATAAAATAGCCTTTTTCTTCATATCCTCCAAATTCATCATCATAACCATCATCAATCCTAACTCCTCCTGCTCCTAAGGTTTGCACAACTTGAGGTTTTCGATATTGTGCATCCGGTTGCATTTGAAAGGTAGAAGTAGTATGAACTGTGGATGGGTTGGGTTGATATGGTTGTGGTGGTGGTACTTGTTGAGAAGATGATGATTGAGCGGATGTTAGGAAAAAATATGAAAAGGGTGGAATAGTTGTTGAAGGATTAAAGCTAAAGGAGTGTTCAGTTTGGGTACTTGTAGGTAAAGTGGTATTGGTTGGTTTAATCTCATGTGTTGATGTAGGATTGGTGGTAGAATTCGGTAAAGGTTTGGATGGTGTTGTTTGACCCATAGTGGGAGATGGTGGTGAATCCATTGTGTTAATCGGTGTAACTGGTGATGTAGGTGTTGTTGGTGAACCACTGATTTTTTTTTCTCGTAGTAATACTCAGTTTCTTCTCAAAATTCATTCAATCTCCGGATCAAATGCCAATGGTGATAGCTTGTGAGAGCCTCTAGTATGCATGCACCTGTAAATACCTGAATACTAAACACAACCAGCGTAAACCCGAAAAATAACAAACTAAACTATCAAAGATAACACACGTTGCGCACTACTCCCCGACAACGGCGCCAAAATTTGATGCGAGGTCGAAGTCTCAGTCAAATTTAATCCAATTACTACCAATGGTTAGCAGTAAGTGGGTATCGAACACAGGGAGTTTGTGGAATATGTGTTACCTAAATGGATTGCTAATTAACTAGATTAAGCTAAATTGCAATAAAAGTAAATTCAGAATTTCCGTTGTTTGATTTTACGAACTAAGATTAACTAATTAAATGTCAAATTACAAGTTGGTTATGTAAACAGTTTAGGAACAAATGACCATCCTAGATTTCCGATTTCCGTTGACATTCATGTTAAGATTCAACTAGAAAGAACCACATAGACATGGCTCATGTGTTGTTACTTGTTGTGATGAAAGGGAACTAAGTACTCGGATTATAAGAATGCAAGGTTGTTACCCGATAATCAATTAATCAATATCCAACCTTAATCCCGCCCATGATATCTTGATTGCCAACAGCACCAAGAACGTATGGTTTAGATTATGATCAACATATAAATTAACACTTTACAAACAAGCAATCAACACACCATAATAAACAAACAACCATAGAAAGTCTATTATTCTAGAAATACGAATCAAAACACAAATGTCTTAGACAAACCTTCAACCTAGGATGATCACCATAAGTTTAGCCACCCATGCCTTGGGAAATCATCATCAAACAAATATCAATGTTCATGTAAATCAAAAACACCAACCACTTGTTTAGAAATTGTCACAAACCAATAAGAACACCAAATTTCGCCTCTAAACTTCTCTGTAACTGAATGGGAATGGAAAGACCCATTAAGACTCAATAAAAATCGGCAGTCACATTTTTCTCGCAGCACGATGTCGTAACCTACGGCAACAGCCGTAGGCTACGGTGCCATCAGAAGTCTCCTACGGCAGAAAGTGTCTAGACTACGGCTCCCTTGATCTTCTTCAGCATTGACCGTAACCTACGGCACCAGCCGTAGGCTACGGTGGAGACTAGAATTTTCTTTGTCAAATGTTGATTCTTCCAAATGTTTCCGCCATATATGAGCTTCCATCCAAGCACTCTTAAACCACTTTCTTATGCTCGTTTTCACCTTCAAGGCCAATCATACTGTAGTTATCACATTCTAAAAATTAACCGCATTACATGTGAGATATTGGTCGATTTACAGCCTTTAAGGATTGTCCTACGGACCACCCTTCAGGCTATACGACGCGTATAGCAAATTTCGACACTGACTATGAGAAAAAATTCAGGGGTCTGTCAGAGGGATTATACGCCCCGTATAGGGCTATACGACCCCCCTATACGACGCGTATGAGGTTATACGACCCGCATAGAAATTTTGGGGTGTTGATTTAAAATAATGGGGTGTCCAAATAACCAAACTATTTAGGAAACATCAAATCTTAGGAAATAACATTTTCTGAAAAAGATAATGCAATTTAATGAAATCAATTTAATCATATAGAAATCAATGAATTGAGACCATGTAATTAAGAAAGAAAATTTTATAAATAAATTTGTATAGATTTAATGTGTATGGTAGAATTACATTCTGTCATGGACCAAGTGGCAGCTGGATCTGATGGTTAATGTGGTTGGGCCCCACAACCGGTAATGTCGCATTTGGGCCCATAGTCCATATAACAAGAGATTGTATTATTTATTATTTATTCCATAATCCATAGTACATGTTTGTAGAGTGTATATGTACTTGACTCTTTCTGAATGCTACAATCCAAAACTACTATAATTTTATCAATTGTACAAAAAACCAACAAAACATGAGTATGGTGTTATAATATAAAATATACATTTAATAACTAAATTAATAAGAAAATATAAAATATGAACATTTAAGGTGTATAATTAAATATTTAAAAAAATATAAAGAAATGATTGAGGAAAAGAAGATGGAATCCCTACTTAAAATGAGCTTGAATTTCATACTGTTTGTTTTAATTTGATTACTTATTTTCTTTAGATAAAACGTCATATAAGGAGTTAGAGAGGACAATAATCAATCACTGTGTGTGGTATGTTGGGACAACTCTTATGGTTAGACACTTATACTCATATACATGTAATGATATGCATAGTGTAGAGTCACCTAATTTTGGTAGTTCAATTTTGTATGTACAATAGTGGGACATATTTGTGAGACGAGTCAAGATTGTTGAACGTTTGAAATACACTTCTTAATGTATAAAACAATGTTTGTATTTACTAAAAAAGGGTAGAAACATGTGATACATCATAAAATTACTGTTGAACTTGTGAACCTTTAATGCTCTTAGATGCAGCAATTCCGAATACAAATCGAGCTTTTTAACATTTGTTTGAGTAAACAATCATGATTTGTTTCTAGATTTGTTTACAAAGTTGTAACGTGGGTAGGGCTTGCAGTGCCGATGATGAGGTTTGAAGCAGTGATGGTGGGATGGTGGAATCCCTAGCGGTTGCGATGGTTAGGGTCGCAGCAACAACAATGACAGTTCAATATGTATGCTATATATTCCACCAAAGACAGTAACTCTCATCACACTATTAATTCAATTAAACAATAATTATCAAATTTCAAAAGTATATTGGAAAGCTAAGTACGATCATTAGGTTAATCATGGCTGTAAAAGGATTACTTAGTGGGCAATAGACAATATTAAAGTTAAAATCAACTTTTTATAGTCACTAACTAGAAATTAAGTTATAAGCAAGGTTTTATTTTTCTATTTTTATTTTAATTTTTGATCGGGATGTTCAACTCTTAATGAATGAAATCTATGACAATAGGATGTATTGGTTACCATTACGTACATTCGATTAGGCAAATCGACACAATCTACAATATAATTTAAATATGACACCGGCCTCGTTTTTAGATTATATTTTGATCTTAAACTCTTAAAATTTCAACAAAAATTTGTGCTTGTGTTTTGAGGTTTTTGATATTATATTTTGGAAAAGGCTATGATTATTTACGTTCCTACCTTTTTTATAATAGTGATAGAGGAACATATATAAAGTTGTTTATGAAGTATTAGGTGGTGTTTGTTTTTTTCAAAAAGGTTTGTATGACCTCTTATGTCTGCGTCGCGCAGACCACGCGCAGACATAAGGCTCTGCAGTGCGTTTGTTTTTCCGAAGACGTTTCATTGAAAAACGTCTGCACGAGGTCTTCTTGGTGCAGACATGGTCTTTTCACTTCTACAATCTTCTAACCTCTTCTACTCTCCTTCTTTCTCCTCACCATATTCCAGCAGCCATCGCCGGCCCACCCGCCACCGCCGGCCACCGTCGCCCCTGCAACCACCGGCGGCCACCGTCGCAACCCCCATCGCAACCTCCCTCCGCCGGCCACCGTCGCCCCTACAGCCATTGCCGGCCACCGTCGCAACCCCAATTTGAATGAACGAGTATACCATTACGAACCTTGAATGAACGAGTATACCATTACGAACCTGCTTTCTAGCCCTTGAAGGAGCCGCCGACTCCCGGTTCTTGATCATCCGCTTGTGCCGCCCGTCGCCGCCCGTCTGGTCCGTCGCCGGCAACACCCTCATCGCACCAATGTTGCCGCCCAGCAACCCCGACGACGAGTTGGCCGACGCCAACACCTGCTCAAACGGGCACACACTCCCACCACTCCGATCATCCGTTAGAAAGTTCAGCTGGTCGGGGCCGGAGTTCAGGTTCAACATCACCGGCTGCTGCGGCGGCCTTCTTGTTGAGGGAGTTGATCGGATTGTATTGTGACATGTTTGATACTCTTTAAATTCATTTAGGTTTTCCAATTTGGTGTTTAAGGAAATTGGTCTTCCCGATTCCACTCAGATTGTGAGATTAATGGTGATGTGTGTGTGTGAAATTAGGTGTTTGAATACTTGTATAAGTTAAGTTTTGTTGTGTTTAATAAGAAAACTGCTATTTTTACGGTCTGCAGATTTAAAAAACAAACAGTTTTTTTCTTGCAGATTGCAGACGTTTGGTCCACCTCTTCTGCTGCAGATGTTTGCAGATATGGTCCGCAGACTGCAGACATTTTGCTGCAGAAAAAACAAACAACACCTAAGTGATTCTCTTTTATTGTGAGTTTTAGTCTCATAACAATTGTGCGTGTAAATTTAAGAGTAGGTTGGAAAGTTGTGTGAGTTAGCTTATATAAAAAATTAGAAGATTTTATATATATGTTTTTTGAGAATAATACATAAAACTTAAAAACTAGTGTTTAAAGTTGTGACTGAACATGTTATCAAAAAGAATTTCACATATGCAACATATGAATAAGAACTAACTAAACTCACTGCTAAAGGACTATCGCTGAAGGTTGTTTTCATAACATGTCATGGGTATAACATATTACCAACAAAACTCTCACAAAACTCATCTATTGGTAAAATAAACTTGGGTGGTCTAGTTTGCAACAGATTACCAAAAGAAGTCATCGAGAGATCACCGACAACCATATATATCGATGGATGACTGATAGGTCGCCCATATTGTTTCTTTCCTATGGATTATAAATGAAATACATAGAAATGGAAAAAAATCACCTACAGCCCTTACTAATGGATGTTCACGTTAGTAATCCATCCATAATGTTAATTAACAAGTTAATTTAATTTTTTCTCAAATTTCTGAAAAAAATATTAATTTATAAAATCCAAAAATTAAAATTACATTACTAAACTACAATAACTAAAAATAAATTATCGTGATAAATCAAGCCAACGCTTGATTGTTGCATGTCCCTCATAGTGCATAGCGAATCCAATCATCTAGTTTAATAAAAAGAGAATATAATTAGATAATATATAGAAATTTTGATAGCATAAGAACCATAAATAACAATACAATGTAATGTTAAAATTTTAAAAATATTAATGTATAATTTTTTACACTATCTTATTTATTTTAAACAATACTTTAATTTATATAAATTAATTTATCATAAAAGGTTATTTATTTATTATAATAAGTAAACCACATTTGTATAAATTATTTGATTTACTATGTAAATAGTTTAATTATGAAAGATAAATGTAAAAAGTTATCATGATCCGGAAATATAATTATTTGTAAAGATGTTTATATGAATGGAGAGAAAACGAGTGTTTTTAATCAAAATAAGTGAAAACACAACGTGACATCAAACTTAATACATTTGCGGTTTTTCTATTGTAGTTTGAAGTTGAAGATGTTCGTATACCCCGAGTATCAAGTGAGGACCAAGATTTCTTTCATTCAGGCTCACAATTCTAGTGATGCTTTCAAGTTTTAAAGTTTTAACATACAACATTTCATATTACTAACTTTATCAATTTTCATACAACTAAATATACAACTTTAAATATCTATATCATATTAATTGCATATTAACGTGTTAAAATAGTCATCTAGACTCTTATAAAGTTGTGTCACCCATAGCCAATGGGGGTTTAATGGTTCATGAGAAAGCGAACTTGAAAGCTACTTTCTAGTTTCTAATCCTTTACCCCTTTTTATTTAGAATCAAATAAGCAAACGTATATTTAATATTTTATATAAACTTTATTTCTTTGGTCGTAATCGGAATAGATTATATTATTATTAAACTTGTTTTATTGGATATTGGATGTCATTGCTTTCATATTAGCGTTTTAGGTAATACGATATACTTTAGATGAGCTAGATATATATTATTTTATTTTAAAACAAGTTTTAAACCATTAGTTTTTCATGTTAATATATATAAAAGTTGAGATGTCAGTATCTAGGACAAATTCATGAGCATAAAGTACAAGCCGGTCTTGCATAAATTGTTTTTCCTTTTTAGGGTCTTTTAACATGAATTATTTTTCTTTTTTTATGGTATTATAGATTTTTAAGTTGGTTAATATATAGTTAAAACGGGATTAGATTACAAATTTTGGTTTTTTTATTTTCAAATTTTTGGTTCTTTATTTTCACTTTGTTTTAGTTTTTTGAGTTTTCTTCAATTTTACTTTTTATTGTTATTTGGTTTTGTTTTTTTTTTTTTTGTCTTTTTATTTTATTTAATTTTGTATCAGAATTTTTTTTAATTTTAGTTTTTACATTTTCATGTATAGCTTATTCAAATTTGCCCTGCGCAAAACACGAGTGATTACATTCTAGTTTTCAATTATTTTGACTTTAGAAAGTGTTATTGCTATCCTTACTATTTTACATTAAATACCCGCTAGTTGTTAATCGAACTTGTGTTCCATCACCATTAACGGTTACACAAACAGTGTTTTGATTATTTTAATGTCATCAAATTATTTTAGTTAAATTGGATTTATTTTAAAACAAAATGAATCCAAATAAACATTTATATGAATTACCAGTTGTGATGTGTATGTTTATTTATAAAACTATTTTGATTGTCTGGTACCTAAGAACCTTAAGGGTTCTAGGAGTGAAGCCCCCTAGCTAGACCATAACGCTTCGAGGGTATCGCCGTATCGCCCCTTTGATGGGGATATGAGTGCTACATCCCCACGGAGACTTAGGAAAAGTGTTCATATCAAGGTAGGGTTCAAGAGACTGAGCCTTTAGTAGATGTTGATTTATCCAATCAATACGAGCTCTAAGAAAACAAAAACAAATGAAGATATTGATGTGCCTTTTCATTAACGAGTAAAAAGTTTTTTTTTATTTTCTTATATCAACACATACATTTAGTCGTTTTTTTTTTCTTTCAAAGTTTTGATTTAAGTATACACGTAGCTTTCAAAGAAATCTTGAGATGATTTCTTAACGAGTGGGCGAGGAATTTCATTGAATCACGACAAAATATAATATGCTACCATTATTTGTATGATATCGTACGGTCGATAATTTTATTGACTTTTGACTATTCTATTATTACTTGTTTTATTTTACTTTTGGTATGTGGTAGATAAGATACGAAAGAAAAATTAGGCTAATAAGGACGTTTTAACCAAAGGTTAAAAAGTCGTTACATTCGTTTCAACTACTTCATTAGTGACAAGCTAAGGATCAAAAGATAAAGAAAATTCTCATGAATACCTAAATTAATAGAGAATTTATCGATTAGAGGAGTTCTTTCTATGGATTTGAAGGTCTTTATTATAATGAAAATACAAGTTATCCTAAGTGAAATCTATGGAAAGATGGTTTATAATTATGGGACTAGAACGCATAATTATTTTAAATATTGTGTACATATGATATGAAATAACAAATTTAAAAATGATAAACGAGTCTTGTTAAACTAAAGTTGAGTTGATTCATTTTATATTGCATATCTAATTAGTCAAAAATCAACAAACATAAAACTTATTTAATGTACAATGACATATGAAATAATAAATTTAAGAAAGATAAATGAGTCTTTTTTACTTAAAAATGAATTCATTAGTTTTATATGACATGTCTAATTAGTCAAAAGCATCACATATAAAACTTAATTAGTGATGACAAAATTCAATAGTCAGAAAATCATCAAACTATAGTTTGATGCTTACTTTTTAAAAAGTATATTAATATTTTGGATTAATTAAATTAATTTGAACAAATATAAAAATACTAAAAGTTAAGCCAACATAAATGACTTTAAGAGGTGTCATCAACACACTGTTTAACGTGCACGCTTGCAGCTAAGTTTCGACGTTATTATTTTTTTTATGGTTTATGTATCACCGCTACGCTGTGTTTCGTATTTTTAAGGTTTCAAGTATTATCAATTAAGTCCAAGATTTGTTCTTGTTATATAAAGTTACGTATGTTATCAACGATTATTTTCAACACGTGGGTTAGCGGAAACATTATGACATTAATTTTTCTTACGATTTAAGTCATTGCCGCATCACCAGATTGTAATACTAGTTTTATTTGTTTCATAATCATGGCTCATATTGGTTTTCTTTATTTTCTAAATATTTAATGATTATGCATATACATATAGACGTACACATATATTAAGTTGATCCCACTTTGAATAATTTGGTTTGAATAGTTGGGTTGTGGTATGTGCATGATTTGGGTAGAAAACCAAAAACAAAAGGTCTCATGCTTCTTCGTGCCTTTTTAATTTCCCTTTTTCAACAAAGCTTATTGCCACAAGCTTTTCTTTCAATTGATATAATGCATTTGACTTTGATGATGATATATTGCGTTTGTTAATATTGAAAAGCTTCTATCTACTTTTGTTCTTTACTAGCACCAATAGCAACGCAAAATTTGGCCCATCTACCTTTTTATCCAACTTTTTATTAACATAAGTTTAATTACAATAATTATTATAATTATAATTATTACTATAGTAAGAGCCATATATAGAAAATGATTTATTAAGTCTTAGCAAATCTATATTGCTATGTCTATCTACACATGTTTAATGTGATTTAAATCTTCAGCAATGATTATGTTGGTTATTAGTTGTAAAGATTCATCTATTTATTTGCAACATAAATTGCAATGAAAGACTACTGCATATGATCAAACTTGTTAAATATTTAAATTTAGATTATATATATAGATGGTTTATTATTATTCAATGCAATTAAGAGATCTTATTTGATAATTGCACATGCTAACGTTTAATATAAAACTAGAAAACGTAGCTACAAATAAATTTAACGTCAAACAATGTTTTATAACCATTCATTTTATAGTTTTACATTTAACAATTTTAAAAATAATCTCATCTTTGTATAAAAGGATAATTTCATATATATCCCTATAAACTTAAAAAATATCAAATATATCCAAACTAAATATTTAACATTATATATAACCTTTCAAACATAGCAAATATCATATATATCCTTACAAAACCTATCAAATATCATATATATCTAAACAAAATTCTAAATATCATATATATGGATAAAATAATCAAAATCATATATTTATATTAACACATTTTATAGAAAACTATATTTATAAAATATAACCAATTTACCCTTAATTTTGTTAAACTTTAGAACTTATTTTTACACATTGTTTTATAATGCTTTCAGTGGATTCTACTTTTAATATTGATTTTTACTGAGTTGTACTAAAAAAATTACTAATTTTTACTACTTTTTTAGTTGACTCAATATTTAATTGTGTAACTACGCTAAGGTGCTTATAATAAACTATATGTAGTAAATAACACTAACCGAATAAGTATTTAGCTTTATAAAGAGGTTTAGAATCACACTCTAAAATCAAGTAATCCTTTTCATGAGATTAACAAAAATTACAGCTTTTATAAACAAATCTAGCTTACAGTAATACGACCTATATGAATAAAACTTTATTGCTAAGATGTTTAAAAATAACATTTAATCGAGACAACCGGAAAAACAATGAAACTGTTATAAAAGTTACTAAAATCACTATAGAATTAGTAAGAAGTCATAAAAAATACTATAAAAATTGAGTCAACTAGAGAAGCAATAAAAGTTTCGTTAGAAAAAGGACCAAAACAAAAAACAAAAACAAAAACCAAAAAAGAAAACCACAAACCCATAAGGAGTAGTTAAATATAAGTAAATATAAACATTTATTTGCTCTAATAAAATCAAGTATAAAATGGTATTATGAATTATTTTTATGAAATATATGAAATGGATACGTATAATATATTGATTATTTGAAAAGGATATACATGATATTTGGTATGTTTTATAAGGACGCATATGATATTTAAAATTTTATTTAAATATATATGATGTTTTACTAGTTTTGTAAGAATATATATAAAATTAATCCTTTTATACATAAGCTTTGTGATATAATATTTGTAATCAAATTCCCTTTTCCAATTAGGCAATTATTGTATGTTGACTGGGCCCTCATGGACATGTACTAGTCAGTGTAGATGGGGCCATTTGTGGACCACAATAACCAAATGGCATGGCCCATGAGCCATGGCCCGAGTCCTGTTAACTTTCGGCAACCCGATTGAGATGCATTGGGCCTTTAAATGGTCCATGAAAAAATGGACCACTTGATCACTCAGGGACCAGATCGTGACATTTTGTATTTTCATAAATACCAAAAAGGTAGACAAAATTTTCAAGTAATAATACCCATTATTTTTTAAACCTCCGAAGAATTTAAATTCTACAACTTATTTCTAAGTGAGATTTGAACTTTGGACCTCCTAAAAAAAGACACTTTTTGGATAAAGACACTTATACTTGATTAAAAGAAACTAGAAATCGTCAAACTGTAAGTTCGAAAAGTTTTGAAGGAAAAAAACTAGGTAAATGAAAGACGTTCCATAATAATTTAGGTTTAAAAGCAAATAATAGATGGAATACAAATAGAGTGATAAGAGAAAATAAGGTTTTTTTTTACACAACGGAATTAGCTCGAAGCACATCAACCACACTTCATTCCGTCTAGTCGTTTGTTTTAGTATTTCTTCGTATTTGGTATCTTGTCCGGTCCTAAACTGCCGGTCGTAAACAAACCAACTAAAACTTCCACTTTTGTACATAGATATTGTCAAAGGATTCATCATGAATGATCGTGAGGTTTTAGGGACCTACTAATACCATCCAACGAGATTGGGTAAAAGACAGCTTGCACTGTGCATTGGACAAGTGGGTTTCAAACCTAAGCTATATTTGAACCTGAGACTTGCGTTAGAAGACCCAAGGGCTTATCATTATGCCAGGTGATCAATCTGTAACTTGATTCTTGTTGATTATGAATTTCGAAAGAGAGTGTGTTGACCTCAAAAATCAAAATTGATTTCAGTTCTATTTAAGTTCTTTTAGAATGTTAAAACATTGTTAAATTCCAGTTGAAGTCAAGTTAAATTTGCACTACAATTGATCTAGCTAATAGCTTCTGAAAATTTAGAAAAAATTAATACTCCTATTGTGAATATATATGAATGCCACAAAGTGTTTGTAAAGACATTTTGTTGCTACTTTTCCTCTAGTCTATATGTTGATTCAGGCTCATTACACAATCAGAAACTAACGAAAAAAAAAAGAATTATATTACATTATTATCGCTTATAACTTACTTTCTCTCCGCATTTACACACATTCATTTAAAACAGAAAACTTGCATATATTATATATGGAAACAAAACAACAATCAACTTCGAAAAACAAGTAACACTACTCCACTACACTTGCCAATTTGCTCCATGACCCGATGTTTTACCTGAGCTGACTTGAATCCAACGGACTTGGCATATCGAGATTATAACCTACATTCACCCCTTAACTGGAATTGGTTTTTTTTTGTTAAGTTTATTGTTTTCTTGCTTGATTCGAACCTCTCTTGCTTGCTTGTTTCGAATCTTCTTGCTTGTGTGATAACTAATTTACCCTAACTAGCCTACTTGCTTCTTTTCCTTCGACCACTTCTTCCTTGCTTCAATCTACATACATGCTTGCTTCTTTTATCTTTAGTCATTTAGCAAAGGGTTACTTAATTCCTTCCTCAAACCGACTACCTTAACCCAACACTTATATACCAGTTGTTGGTTTAGGCCCTAATATACAAGCAAAAACTCATGCAAACAGAAAGAAATATATTATTGTTTGTTACTTACTTTCTATTTGCATTCACACATTTTCATTCAAAACAGAAAACTTATATATAGAAAAAAACACGAATAACTTACTAATTTAACTCTAGTAATATGTTGCATTAACCATTGAAAAAGTTACATTAGGTTTAAAAAAGTTGCATTAGATTTAAGACAGTTTTTTTGTTAAATTATGCAAACTTTTTGTTAACAAATCCAACCTTTTTTTATCACTTTAAAAAATATTGCATTAGGTTTATTTTTCTAATAGTAATTGCTAGTTTCTTTTATTATTTTTTTCCATTTCTAACAAAATTTATCAGGAAAGTGTTGTCTTTACTTAGGAAAAGAAACATTGATGAAACTTCGGGTTAACTAAACTATCAAAATCATGATTGTCTTACTCCAGTCAATACCTAATTAACTTCCAAATCATTTTTAGCCGTCTTAAAATAATATTCAAATCATGATTGATGTTTTAAACATTTTTCTTAAAATCGGACTCTTGAAGTCTAGAGCAATTGACTAATTTTAATAAGTCGACAATGTATCACCAATTATTTGTTACATTTATTAAACAACCTCCGCATCTTTTTAAAGCTATTAGAAATTTAAAAGTGTGTAATTTATCAATTCCTCTTTAACAGTTGCATATCTTTCATATTTTCTTTATTTCATTCTCATTTTATTATTTTATTACATGAAATTTCATTTACTAGGTCTACACAGAAAACTTACAATAACTATTTTAATGTGTCTATGGTCTTATAGTTAGTAACATTAGTGATAAATCATCATATTATGATGTGAGTGTAAATCCTTCTAAGTGCAATGTTATGTGAAATTAGAGAGAAAAAAATTGTTAGTTTAAAAAGCTTGTTTTTAAATTTTATCACTTTGATGATAAAATAGTATACTTTTTCTAAACTTAAGTTGCATTTATTTATTCCATTTTTCTTAGGATTCTTGTTGCCGTATTACAAAATATATATTTTCTTACATAGTTTTGTCATATTGCTTTTGTCGTTCTCATAAATATGTTTCTGAATGTCCTATAGTTTTTTCAGCTTTATGATGAAAAAATTATATGTGTGATATTTTATTACAAAATATTTCCATGTACCTATTATTAAAATTAATTAATATTTTATTGCACCATTATTACTCAATCCTCCTAAGTCGTGGTAACATTTAAATATTTATTTGAGTTCCAATTTCTAATTTCTCTCAGTCTTTTCTTAATTTGAAAATGTGGTGTAAAAAAAGATTACTCTACTTCATCTCATATTTATTTTCATTTGTAGTCAATCCAATTTACTACTTAAGCCAACATCAATTCATAAAGAAGTTCACAATAATACGAGTCGAGTTGACTCGGTACTCAACTCGGCTAATAAACTACAATCGGAGCTTGAAACTCGTCTTGTAAGGGGCTTTATTTTTCTTGAATTATGATGTTTTAGCATGTTTTTATAAAGTTTCGAACAACAAATTAGCAAAAACCTTAAATTGTGTTAACATCAAACAACACTATCATACTACCAACATACAAGAAAAATCAAGGATAAAAAATTTGTTCGACAGGGCCAACGAGCATGCTACCTAGAAATCGAGATAAACCAGGTCGAATAATAGAGTTTCTAGCGCTAACCAAGAGCGGCCACAACTTAGTTTTCCAATCCTTACACCTTCTTTACAGATTGGAAAATATGTGAATAAGTTAAGTGTCATAAACCTCATATTTCAAATTAGAGGTGCACAAGAAATCCAGCTCTAGAACCGAAACCGATGACACGAACTTGAACTGAAAAAAACCGGTTTGATAGGAACTAGTTTCAGTTCCTATCCAGGGGCCACCGGTTTGATGCCAATTTGTAACCCTACCTTGTTCAAATTGGTTTGAAACCGAACTAAACCTGTTGGAACTGGTCAAAAATAGGAACTGAACCAAACACTTTCCTCTCCAAAGACTAGTTCCTAACACGAACCACTTTTACCCTTCATTGACTGATGTCTGAATCGGTTTGTAACCAAAACTGAACCAGAAAAAAACCCGGTTTATACGCATCTATCTAAAATGTTCATGTTGTTACCATAGTGACATAGTGCCTAGAGGTAGAGGTGGGCAAAAAAACCGGGTTCGGACCCGACCCGAAACCGGGTACGGGTACGACCCGGTATAGTTGAACCCGGTTTGGACCCGAAAAAAACCCGTAGGGTTGGAACCGGGTAATAGTTTCTAGATTCTCTTAGAACCCGACCCGAACCCGACCCGACCCGGAACCGGTTGAACTCGGGTTGGACCTGGTTTTGACCGTTTTTTTTTTTTTTTTTTTACTCTCGTTTACTCTCGTTTTACACGTTCACTCTCTCGTTTTACACTTTCACTCTCTTCAATCTTGATATGGCTCACTCACAATCTTCCGTTGGTCAAGGTTCGTCCAACGCTCCAACCGTCGTTAGTGTTCTTGCACACAATCGTAACATGGATGTTTGGTGCAATTGGGATATGGTTGAGTTGAGTGACGGGTCTGTAAAGGCTCGTTGCAAGTTTTGTAGAGCTTTGCTTGCTAAAGATTCTAACACGACTTTAAACAAACACATTAGCAAGAAGTTTTGTAAGTCGTTGAAAAGTAATCCGGATTCAAGAAAAGAAAAAAAAATAAAAAAAAAGAAAAAAACCCGGTTGGACCCGAACCCGACCCTACCCTACCCGGGTATACCGGGTAGGGTTTTTATGCTGCTGAACCCGACCCGGGTTCGTACCCGGGTTCACCAATACCCGGGTACCAAAAAACCCGGTTGGGCCAAACCCGGGTTGTACCCGGTTTTCGGGTCCGGCCCAAACCCGAAATGCCCATCTCTACCTAGAGGTGTACAAATTGTTTTTTTTTTTCAAACATTTAGTTTTTTAAACTGGACCAGTTTATATCTTCTGTTATCAAATCAGTTTATTTTTTCAATCTGGTTCGGTTTTTAAACCAACTTTTCTAACTAAATACACGAATCTCTCAAACTGGTTTGAACCGGTTTAGAAAACGGTATTTTCCCGGTTTAACCGGTCTTTATTATTTGAAATGGTTTTGAGTGTCGGGCTACCAAACCGACGATTTGAATCAAACTGAAAACCGTTTGGCCAAAATCGGTTTTTTTTCCCAAACCAGACCGCTTTTTTTGCCCGACCTAATTTCTTTCCCCACCTCTATAGGACAGTAGCCTACTGCCCTGTATTCAAAATTGATTTTGAGGCCCAAAACAAATTGATCCCTAACATAGACCAGTAATGGCCCAACATTTATCTAAGTGGGCTTGAACATGTGGGTCAGTCATCAAACCCATTACCCATCTATATATACGAAGGAAGTCAGGAACCGCGGTTGAAATAAAACTATATACCAAGATCATAATATAATTTTCTTAGATTATCATAATAATATAGTTTTCTCATAATCATTTTAACTACTCTACCCGTGAGAATATGTGTTTAAACTATAATAACCCTCGGGCCCTCCCCTTCTGGGTTGTTGATGCATTGAACCCTGATTTGATTTACTGAGCAATCTATAAATCTTTATTCTTTCCATTGATTCTCAAAATACCACTAGATCATTAGATATGTGATGCTTAAGGGCGATGGGGGCACCCATGCCGTGAGCTACGGCATGTGCTGGCGACGAGTGGCAACACCGCCCCTCCCCCCCCCCCCTCTACACCGCATTTTCCAATTTCTCGGCATGTTGACGCCGTGAACTTTTGTGTGTGTGGTATAGTGGTGTGATGTGGCATGGTGTGGCAACACAGCCGCCACCAAATTTAAGCTTGAGGTGATGTAACGTGACATGACAAAATATGATTGGTGGGTGTGTGACGTAGTATGATGTGAGCACCCCTCCCACCCTAAGAAACTTCGGATCGACGTGTTTTATTTAATTGGTGTATTAAAATGTGGAGTTTTTAATTCTGTTCTGATCAATTTCAATATGACAATGATCTGTTAATCATGTTTACAATTTCTTAGAAAGAAATTCACAATCTTTAAATTTACTGACAATCACTCGTGAAAACATATTACAAAAGTATCAGTGTTCTGCTATGTTACACAAGTTATACTTTACAGTCAACAACAACAACAACAACAAAAGAAAGAAAAAAAAACTATGCAAGCTCCGCAAACGCATTTTAGTCAAGATTGTACTGCAAATAAGTCCTGCAAACCACCATTGCAGCTTGCCAAAATCTGCAATCAGGTTTCAAAAACATCCATCCTTATAACAGAAAGTTAATCAATTCATAATTTACATTTGATAACTAATGGTTACTGAAGTTAACCGATTTTTATGAACACCATTTATTTTGATCAGATAACATTATTTAAACCGTTGAACCAAACACAGTTCACATATAATTCATGTCAAAGATATCAACCAATCACCCTAACCTGAACACAACCCGTTTAACCTATTTATCTAAATGAATTAAACAGGTTGACGTGTTGGCAGGTTGTGATGGGGTTGTAATCAAGCTATAACTGTGCTAAACATATTAGAGGGTTGTAATAAATGGGTTGAACGGGTCACAAATGGGTTGGCGGCTTGACACGTTTACTTAAACGGGTTGACCTGTTTAATTCAATGGGTGAAACAGGTCAGCTTAGACGCAACCTGTTATTAAAAAGTTAGATATGACAACCCAAAACCTGATTTTTTTCGTAGAGTGCTGTGTTTCAGGTTGTGTCAGGATTTGCCACCCCTATAAGATGATATATCTGTTGACTAAAGTCAAAGGTAGGCCCTTTTTCAAATGAATGAAGTTAAAGTGCAAGCGCCATACCAGTTTATAGGTCATTCACAAGCAATTTTGGTGTCAAAGCTGCTAAGACAAATAGCAAACGCCTGGAAAGCTGATAACGGGTACTGATAATCCATTGTGAATGCATCTTTTCCAACTTTTCCAAATTGTATAATCACATTGTCATCTTCTCCATTCTCCGTAGAAGCAACTAACTGAAAGTTTTTCACAGAAGCAACAGTCACCCGCCCATTGAAATTCAGGCACCAGCATTGCAGTTGTTCATGCCACCTAGGCGCCTTGTTCTTCAATATCAGCATCGAGTCGTTTTGACCAGTCAATGACGACCCAGATTGGAAATTATCAATACGTGCAGATTTTGATCTGAAAAAAGGTAGAGATGAAAATGAATCCACATTGCTGACAAGAAATTCGGTCTGAGTTGGGGCCACTCCCCCTGGGTCCATAGCACTTGCAGGAATTGCATTCATTATACACTGCATCCTTCTTGGCCCCCTGTTTCTTACCAAAATTAAATTTCTGTTACAAAGTGTAAAAAGAAGATTAAATTCAATGAACTAACTCTGTTTTGAGTGTGATTACTGATCAAATATTATACCTGGACCCCAAGACATTAAGTTCATATGAAATGTTGGAAACCGAGTAGTTTCCAGCAGGAACCCTGGGTGACACTCGCTTCATACTCCCAGGCCTCAAGGAACGGCATTTTGTAGTCAAAGCTCCACCATTTGGAGGTTGGGTATCATATACAGTGAACTTAGTTCCAAGGAAGTTTGATCTGGTACAAAAGTTCAGTAAAAATATTGGTAAAAAATAAAAAGTATTAAAAAAAGTCTATTTATAGGTTAATGGTGAGTTTTACCTTAACTTTCCTATGTATGTGCAGCTGCCTTTTGATACATCTTCTGAATTTAAAGAGATTATATAATCTGTGCATGTAGCACGTCTACATTTTTTTGCAGCAAGAAGAAACTTCCCATCATCGTTTGATGCTGACAATGAGTCATATTAAAAAATGCTAATTAGTATAAAGAATTAAAGATGATATTGATGCTATGAGCACAGCCATATGACTAATATGAACATGTGGTACCTTGATTTAAACTAAGGTAGAGATGATATGTTTGAGCGCTTCGGTTACGCTTTATATAGCATTGTATTAGAGAGCCCCTTGGACCAGGCTAGAAACAAGAAAGAAATAATAGAAAAGAAATTATGTAAATATAACAGTGTGGCTTGAGTACCGTTTCATACAAACCAATTTTTAAGGTAGAGACTTGTGCATGGTGTTATACAGGTAGTGATGGAGAGAGAAAGAGAGGTAGTTATGCAGTTACCAAGCTCCCATTCCAGAAAATGACAAACCAAACCAGCCGGGATGGATGGGTCAGTTGGGCCGGCTGTGTTTGGCGGTTTGAACTGATTTTTTTTTCTTATCTTCAAAATGGTTAGCTTGTATAACATTTAAAATATAGAGATGGTTCATAGATATAATGCATATGTACATAATTGCATATTCCAAAGATGAGACCAAAAAAAAAAAAAAAAAAAAAAAAAAAAAAAAAAAAAAAAAAACTCTACATCTGATTCCAAGTTCCAAAGAGTCAGACAGATTGGTAAACCCTTAAAACCAAACCATGAACCAAACTGTATACGTCTCAAACCACCGACCTGGCTGATTTACTTCAGTCTGGGCGGTTTGAACAGTTTTAAGTGATTGCCGATACTAATAAGACAAAAGGCAAGTATGATCTAAATATGACAGTTTGTTATGTCTTGTACTCTTGTCTGTTTACAGGGTGAACTTATTTTTCTAATTGGCATCTGACTTCTTTAGTGTTGAACCAAGTAAATGTTGTATCTTCAGTTTCGAGTCCCCTACTATGTATGGTGTATGTTATTGTAATTATTTAACGCTAAAAATCACAAAGTTGTTGCATTCAGATAATGCTTCATTACTGTCCATGCTAACTCATTCAGATAAAGATTACTCTTTTCTATCCTGAAACTTCTTAGTAATAAACAAGCTAAAGGCGAAAACACTGAACGAATGCAGCTAGTGTATATAAGCAACATTAATCAAATCAAACATTACAAACCTGCTTAAGCGAAATGGGGAAAGTCAAATTGCCCGAAAACTCAGGATTCTTGACAATATCTTTCATAATCTCCCTCCAATTCCTGCACACACCAGCACAACAAACCACATTCCTCCGAAGAGGCCACGCGCACTCCGACGCCTCAATCCTCATCAACACATCCCGCAGCAGCTCGGGCGGCATGTTCGCCCAACAACTCTGCTTCAACGCATCAACAACCACCAGAGATCTATCCTCCACCACTCTCTGAGACCTCGACCTCAACCCAAACCCTTTCCTAGAAATACTCCCGAAATCCCCCTTCATATCCTGAATCATACTCTTGAACGACATCCTCAACACTCCAATCAGCCTCACGAATCACATTCATCAACTAAATCCCCAATTCAACTAACCTTAGGAATCATGGCATCTATGATCTAATCCAAACCCTAGGCATCAACAGCACCAGCGATAGACAGTAAGTTGAAATTACTTACATGGAGTTGGATATTGAGATTGAATTGATGGAGTGATTGAGGAGATAAGATTAGGGTTCCGATTGAAGATTGGGGATTTAGGTTTACAGTTAGAGAAGAGTTTTGTTGGGTTTAGTGTAATGGATCTGAGAGTGTTGTTTGGCCTGCAAACAAAATCTTATTCAGACCCGACCCGTACGGACCATCGGTCTTATGGCATGTAGTCATGCACCGTATTTGATGCCTATGTACATGTGTCGCCTCTTTAGACCAAAGTCCGAAAGACCAAAACATTTGTCTTTACAATGTTATATTATACTACTGGTTATTAATAAAATATTAAATAGTTAGTAAAAAAAATTAATTAATAAAATATTAAATAGTTAGTAAAAAAAATTAATGAATTATAAAACAATCTTTTGATATAAGATAGATATAAGATATGATTGAAAATGATAAAATGACAATATTATTTTTTAAACTTTTGTGTAATTTTTTTTTGTTTTTCTAAATAAAAGTTGGTTTTTAAACAAATTGTTTCAAAACAAACCGGTTTTAAAAAAGTGTCATTTTTAATAACTTTTTTTATTATAACTTTGAAATTTAATTAATTTTGTTTCTTAAGAATTTTATTGTTTAAAAGCCACGTGTTTTAAAATATATTGTGTTTAATAAAAGATATTCTTAATATAAAAAGAATTAAATAATATCATTTATAGTTAATATGATATTTATTAGAAGAGAGAAGCGGAAAAATAAAATTTAGGGGCTCTAGAATTGTGATAAGTGACCTATAAAAACTTTGTTTTATTAATATAGATTCTAATATATTATTTTATAAGTAAATTACTATTTTCGTTCATGAAGTTCAGCATAAATTAGTATTTTGATGTCATTGTTAATTTTTCGTTCTCTTTTGACTTCCATTAATCATCTTCTATGATTTGAAAATGTGAATTAGGGGCCGTTGACAATTTCTGAATGAGTAAGTGCTGAAACAATAAGAGTTCTGAGCCATTAAATGCTAAACTATTAAGATGTCTGAATCATTAAGAGCTAGTATATCGCTTAACTATTAAAATACAAATATCTGACCAATTCAAATAAGAGGTCTTAACCATTCAGCATTAGCCCTCTTAACCATTCAGAGGCAAATGTCTGAACCAATCAGACATTTGCTCGCGAAACAAGTAGTCTGAACCATTCAGACATCTAAACCATTAAGAGGCTGATTCAGATGCTGCCAAACAGCCTCATAGTTGTTAAGAAACGTAGTTAATTTGCAAGAATTTCGAGGTGGCATTATTGTTTAGCCATGGTGATGATGTTTGGTTTATTTGAAGTAAAGATACTTCTTTAAAACTAGTATGGTGTAAGTAAGTTTCTCAGCCGTCTTAACTCGAAAATCCATTTTATTTAATGATTGTTATTAGTTTTGAGACATTTGAATCGTTTCTTATGTGGCACAACTATTATGTGTCCCTCAAGTATAGCACGTGTCATCCACCATATCCTTGTCAGCATGCCATGTATCAATCCACGAGGGATTTGTTTAGACCACGTAGCGGACCACTAGCCCACTAGGCATTTACTAAGGATGAGATAACTGTCTGCTATGTCTTCATAATTTATTTCTCTTCCACTAGGTCCATCGTGGACTATTGCATCCATTAGTTGTAGTTCGCGACTAAGATCAAAACCTTAATTTCTGAAAATTTTCATTTCTAATCATGGACTTTCCTAGTTTATCATTTTATGTGCGAAAATTTACGAGGTGTTACACACTTACATTACATGGATTGTGTTGACTCGAATGTATTTTCTATGCACGAGGTTAATGATTAGTGAGTTAGGTTATCCATAAGAAGAGGTAATATTCTTTCATTTTAAGATTCCATATATGGACTTGTATTTTTGTTTGAGAGAACTAGGTAATGATCAAGATGTGCTACTCATAGGGAAATATGTGTCAGAGTTTAAGTTTATTAGGATACATATCAAACACTTTGCAACAATAATTAACAGTTACTCTAAGCCCATTAGTAATATGGTAATTAAAGAATTGGTATATGTTAAGTCTTCTAATCCCATAAGGTACTCACAGGAGATTACTGAAGCTTGTAGAAAAATAAATGGTCTAAAAAGTGTCATCAAGAACTTTTTCAAGTGCACGAAACAATTGTAGTTGGGGTTGTAAACGAACCAAACGTTCAGCGAACAGTTTGTAAACCGTTTGGCAGGAAGTTCGTTTATGTTCATCCACTAAATAAATGAACGAATACGAACAAGAAAATTTCGTTCGTTTAGTTAAATGTACAAACATGAACAGATGCTGCGTTTGTTCATTTATGTTTGTGAATATTCAATAATGTGTTTGTTAACGTTCATTTGTGTTTGTTTATTTAAAAGTTATGTTTATGATAATTATATTAAGTACTTATTTATAGAGTAAATTACAAATTATGTCCTTTATTAATATATGAAATTACATGGTATGTCCTTTAGTTTTAATAATTACATATAATTTTTTTAATAAAATATGTGCACACCTATTGTCCTTTACACCAACTCTCATGCAAATATACAGTTAACTCAGTTATGTGTCCCATACATGAGAGGTATTTTGTCATTTGCTTTCCACATCTAATATATTAAAAAAATCTAAAATACAATTTTAATATGAAAAAATAAAATTAAAAGATATCCGATCATTGGGTAAGTTGATGAACCCAATCCCTCTTAGTGTGTGCTCATTTAACTAATCGTCAATAACTTACTCATAACAACCTCCAGTAACATTTAGTAAAGTAAGAAGTCAAAGTTAAAAAATTAGAAGGTCTTGAAATCAACAATAAACACCAAAAAATACTCATAAATACTTCATCAATTACTCACACCAACAAATAATGAAAAATCAATAAGGAACACAAACTTGAAGATTACATATGATTCATTGAATTGCTTATATAATTGCAAAAGCCAGAAAATATGTTGTGAGTTGCCCATTAATCACACAACAACATAAGCCAGAAATTCAAAGAACAACGAATTACAAAAAGAGAATTAGGGATTGTAATCTTATCACCGTTGTTTGTTATACTTCAAAAGGTTTCAATGGTGTGTGAGACGTCGTAGATAATGGTGGAGACGATCGGTATTGGAGTATCAAAAAGAGGGGGATGCTATATTTAGTGGTGTTGAGCGTAAAAGGGACGCGGGTTCACCGACTTACCCAACGGTCCGATATCTTTTAATTTTATTTTTTTATTTAAAATTATTGATTTTTTTATTTGTTTTATATATTAAATGTGGAAAGAAAATGACAAAAATACACCTCATGCGAGGGATACATAACTGAGTTAACTGTATATTTAGATGAAAATTAGTGTAAAGGACAATGGGTGTGCAAAACATTTTAAAAAAAAATAACATTAGATGTAATTATTAAAACTAAAGAAAATACCATGTAATCTCGTATATTAATAAATGACATAATTTGTTATTTACTCAGATTTATATTTGATGAATATTACATAACGTTTGTGATTCTTATTATAAAATCAATATATGATGGTTTGTATTTGTTTATTTTAGGAAATTTCATTCGTGTTTATTAATGTTCATGAATATTTTTGTGCTTTCACTTGACTTTGTTTGTGTTTGTTTACGTTAGTGAACGGTTCATAAACATATTCATTTCCTTAATTAACGAACATGAACAAAAAATCTCATTTGGTAAGCGTTCGTGAATAGTTCATGAACAAGTTATTTTAATAATGAATGAACAAAAACAAGTCTCCGTTCGTGTTCGTTCGATTTGTTTACAACCCTAGTAGATAATGGCATATATCTACTATCACCTGCAATTGTGAAGGCTGAAACATTTAGATCATCTAGTTGGGTTTTTGAGCGGATTGGAGTTGATATAGATCTAACGGAATTCAATCCTCATATTCTTAAATGATTGACTAAAGGTAAATATATAACTATCACATCAACTATTTTGTTATAAATTATTATTGTTACGAACTTTCTTTTGCATGCAAGGCATCATACCTCCCATAACCAAGGCTTATCTTTTTGTTGAGCTTAGATATTAACTAGTTTTTACCAACCGCCCGTTGCGGCAGTATTGTACGCGACACAATAAAATATAAAATAACAATCGATCCGACCTATCTCCGAACTAAATTTATGTCAAACCGTAAAGTAACTTGAATTTATATCATTAAACGAAAACGTATTATACTTAATCCGCCTTTTTTCAAACAAAATTATGTTGAAACGTAGACCAAGTCAAAGCATACATAAAAAAACACATAGATTACAGTTGTCCCGACTCGTTTCCAAATTAAATTTACGTTAAAACCTAGAGTATATCGGATTTATACAGTCGAACGAAAAAGTTTTATATTTGACCCGACACATTTCTGAACAAAACTTTTGTCAAAACGTAGACGAACGTCAAAATGTAGATAATCACAAATGCATATATAAAAACATGCATGAAAACGTTTTATATTTGACCCGAATCATATTAAAAATATGAACATAATAAATTAGTTTTTTAAGTAAAAATTATACTGCCCAGAACTTTAGAAATTTAATGGGGTCAAAGTAACGTGTCAAAGATTAGAAATTAAATATTATTAAATATGTAGTTATTATTTTTACTGTTGAATTCAATGTGAATTAATATAAGAGTAATTGAGGCATATTCATGGAAACCTGAAGTCTCAATGGAGAGGTAATTTGTTCAAGGAATTTTTTTTCTTTTACATAGATGTGCTTCTACAACAACGCTAACTCAAACTCACAATGCAATGGATATATGCAAAAGGCAAGATTCAACTTTACCTATTTAGCTAAAAACAATCCCACCTAACCATTTGACCATATCTTGTGTTTCACAATTAGACAAAGTGTGATGTCCTACTCGACATATTATGAGAGGCTTTGAATAAGCAATTAGTAGGAGGCAGGGACAAAACGATTATCACAAAGTAAATTAGTAAGAACTTAAGGGGTTAGTTATGTTAGTTTTGTTCGTTTGTAACCGTCAATGTATGGGTCTAAATACCCAACAGATTTGTCAATTGTAGTGTGTAATTTTAGTGTTTATTGTGTGTGTAATTTTGTGGTGTTTGACCCTGTGTTCCACCAAGTCCCTGCACATCTTTGTGCTTACTCCTTTAATTGTTCATCCAAGATACGTATGATCCTAATTGTTATCGATCGAGGGGCCTCAACATATTTATTGGATACATGTAAGAAGGTTTATAAGAACATCATTATCCCAATCAATGGAAAGGCCTTGATAATACCATCTTCCCGCCTAACATCACTAACATACCCTAAACATCATATACAAGTAGGCCGGCCAAAGAAGGTGAATTAAAGATCTACCGAGGAGTCATCTCAAAATATTACAATTGTTGGCGAGCTTACTAAGAAAGGACTTTATATGACATGTCAAATTTGCAAGAATAGAGGCAAAAAAAAAGAAGTTCTAATGCTGAGTGAGCATCTTAGAATGCTTTCCCGTCTGCACCATAGTCAAGTCATGTTTAGTGTATGTGACTCTATGAAGCAGTTGATGGGTAACATCTTTGATGCCTTAATTTAATCTATTTTTACGCATTTTTATGTGTTTTCGAACCAGCTGTGTAGTACGTATTATGGTTAGGTGGTATGTTTTGGGTTGCGCAGCATTGTAGTTTGTGTATTTATGAACAAACAGATTGGTTGCATGTGGTATAATGAAGCATTTATATATTGAACAATGTAGCAAGTCATGGTCTTGTGATCCATTTAGGTTATGATCAATGTTAAGGTTGTTTAAGTTTATCATTATAATGTTATCCATTATCATTTATCTTAGTACAATATCATAAGCACAAAAGTTTAATAATAACAATATCAGTCTATTAAGTCTTAATACATAGAAACAAATTTTAACCTTTACGTAGTATGATCAGTCATTAGCTAATAAAGGAGATGACAAAGCAAACCCGACCAAATGAAATAACAAATTTCAGCCTTCTAATTTTAACAACCCTTCTTTTTTCAGTTCTCATGATTGTAAGGAGTTAAAAAGGTTAAAAAAGAACCATAGCCCATGATATTACAATAGATTTATATTGGCCTAAATTAGTAAGTCTATCAAAAACGTTAGTCCGAAAATAGTAATTTACTATGTTTCTAATATATAACTTCCTTGAACTGTAGGACCCGTTATGAAAAAAGCTAAAAAGATGCCAGTTAATACCTTAGAGATCGGATTAAACACCGTTTGTGATAGATAGTTAGCATTCTAGACTTCTAAAGACAGAAAATTAGTAGATCTAAATTTGAACACAAGACATCTATTATTTTCAGGTGCTTACCCTGCAACCACCTTTTGAGGTTATAACTTATTATTGATGGAAAACCATTTTCATTCATTTTTACATTTTCCTTATTAACATGAATGTTTTCATATACGTATATGTGTGTGCGTATGTATGTACCTATTTGTATACGCCTTCTAGGTTTTTAGCAAAATTTTAACTAATCATTTTGTTAGGTTGAAACATATATAGACGGTTTGATCGATACAAAGTTAATATACATATCATAAGTGTAATAAAAAGAGATTAATTAGTTTACTATAATTGCATGAAACTTGTTTTACTTTCTATGACCATTTATCTTACTCAATTTTTTATAATAAGCGTCTATTTTTCAAAATCAGATGTGCACTTATCATAAATTAAACCACTTTTTACGTGCTGCCACATTGGTACAACCAAATAAATGAACTATAATAATACATGACCAATAAAGATTACTGTGTAAAACATTTTTATTTTTATGATATAAAACATTTTTACGATTTGTTTTTTAATAATTATCATATGGATTGGGATCAAATGAGAACTTATTTTTTTTAGAACTCTAGTAACCAATGTGATCCATAAGTTTTTAATAGTAAAATAGTAAATAACAAAGCATAATAAAAAATTATAAAACAAAAAATAACATAAAAATAAAAAAATAAAAGAAATGTTTCCCTCTTTTACCTCATTCATAAAAACATAAAAAAATTATAAAAAACTCTTTTTTTTACGAACTTCGTTTTAAACATGTGTAAAACCTAATTTATAAATGTGTAAAATCAGATTTACATATGTGTAATGACTAATTTACACATGCGTATTTTTTTTAAATATATCAATATGGTACGTATTGAAAAGATAAAAAAAATACTAAATTTTGTGATGAAATGTTTTTCGAAAAATAATGTCGTAAAAAAGGTTATGAACGCTTTAAAAAATGTGAAAAGGGCATGCGATTTGCATATGATATTAAATGTGGGACTCATATTAACTGCTAGAATTCTCACAATAAATGGAATTCTCAAAATAATCCTCCCCATTATCATGTAACGTTCAATTTTAAAATTTCTTTTGATATTTTATATTTTTTATGTAAATAATTATGAATCTTCTCAATTGGAACGAAGTTAAGGCATACCTTAAAGCCACGAATGTCACTGAAGCTACTAGGTATCTATACTACTCAAATGTTAGTGCTTTATGTTTGTTAGTCCCCGTTTGGTTTTCACAAAAATTCTTGAAATTAGAATTGTAAGTGAGAATTTTTTCATTCAAAAACCTATTTGATTGGTCACCTGGTGATGTTGGAATTGAATTTTTTTTCCACATCATTCTATTTACCCATTGAATTTTCAACAATTCAATGAAATAATCAAAATAACATTCTAGTTCCATCAAAAATTACCAATCAAACATATTATTAATTTTAACAATATTTCATTTCAATTCCATTTTCAGTTTCTTTAAAACACATTATGCGAATCAAACGACCCCTTAGTGTTTGTTGTTTGTTGTTTCCATCTTTATCTTAAAAGATGATTTGACAATTCTAATAATTAAAAATATTCTTTTCTAATTGTTTAAAACTAAAATTGTTTCAATTAGCATTTTTTATATGAATAAACAAACACATATAACACATAGTTTCCTTTGATCTAGATATTTGACTGGTACAAACATAAACTCCTTCAAATAATATTAAGAGACTACATTTTAATGGTTCATAGCCTCATAATGGTTAAAATATAACTTTAATTTCGAATGAGTAAGTTGTAACTTCTTAGTGATTACCTGTTAACCATTCAGACTTAAGATTACCTCTTAACCATTCAAACTTAAGATTACCTCTTAACTATTAAGACGTTATGAGCTATTAAAAGTTAGTTTCGTAATGACCATTAAATGATTACCACACAGTCCCTAAGAAGTCAATCAAGCTCTTCAAAGATTGTTTGAAATCTCCACACCCAAACCATAAGTATTTATTTCTAGGCTATGAATAGCACTCAATGTGATTTTAGTTTTAAAAGTCCGATAGATAAATCATATTATATCGTTTTCTATAAAAATATCTAATTGTTTATGATATTACAAACTAGGTTAGTATCTCTGTACTATATGATTGATTGTAAGAAGCATATATAATATTAAAGTAAATTATAAATTTGTCCTTTAAGTATGTTTAAAATTACAGATCTTGTTCTTAAACTTTAATAACTACACTGAGTATCCTTATTAAAAATTTGGAATACTTTTCGCCTTTTACTAACAACAGTTAATTTTTTTGTTACATTTTTGTAAATGCCCATTTTGCCCCTAACCTCAAAAGAACAAAATGTGTAATTTTATGAATCTTTTATTTTTTTTTTGTGTGCTTATTTTATTAACTTTACTTTTTATTATTTCTTTATTTTTAACCACTTTTTATTTTAAATACTTATCTTAAATATTATTAACTAGTTATTTTTAATCATCCAAATATGAGTTATGATTAGTTTTATTATATTAAAATATATAATAATTACTATGTTATTTTAAAACATTCATCAGATGGCTAATATTTATTTTATAATAAAAATATATTTAAAAAATATATTTTAAATAAGATTTATATAAAAATGTTTAGAAAAAAATAAAAAGATTATGTATTAAATTTTTCTATAAAAGAAGCAAACAGATCGGAGAAGAAATTCAAGCCTTAAGTATGTTAATAAAAAATTAGAAAAATATATTGTGAGGTGTTAAAATATTATTGGCCCAATCAATTTTAGAAAAATAAAAAATAGGGTGGCAACATGGGTCAGTGGGTTGTTCTACATGTCAGGTCGTGACTTCGGTTTGACTTTTAACATTTTTCTCTCTTTTTTTTTATAAAATAGCGACCAACCCATCTAAAATTTCACCATAGTAACAAGTCTAAACAACTACTTTGAAGTTTTAATTAAACAAAACACGAATGTTATTTAATTAACGTACTATTATTTTGGGTTTTTTTAAACGGTTACTAGTGGATTTTAATTATTATAAATCAAACATAAACTACTAAAAATTAAAACGGAAGCGAACTTTACAATAAAAACAATTAAAGACTTTATATTAAGCAAATCCTAATCATATATAAGACCTAACATAGAATATTATAACTAAGTAAAATAAAAAGTCATGGCTCAATTTCATACGATATTCGATAGGTTTCTAATATAATACGTAAAACAAACTGTTTGATATAGTTGAAATTTTTATACCAAAAGGGTTAAAAAGTGACGGTGTAACAAACCGATTACTAGTTTAATTTTTATCTAATGTGAAATAACTAAAGTAAACAAATAAAAACATTAGATAATTTAATAATCTATAAATAAAATTTGAATTTAATAAAATATTTAAATTAATTAATTAATAATATTTAAGATAAGGTTATAAAACAAAATATTTATATGAGAGCAAGAAAGAAATGTTATGTAATACCCATCCCCTCATACCACCAATATTGTCCGCTTTGCTCACGTAGAGCTCACGGATTTGCTTTTAGTTGCCCGGATGAAAACTTCCCAGGGAGGTCACCCATCCCTGGATTGCTGCCACCTGAGCACGCTTAACTGTGGATTGCTTTTAGTTGGCCTGCGCCACCGACACCTACTGAGGTGCGCCAATTTCTTGGGTTAGCGGTTATTATTGGCGTTTCATCGAAAGATTCTTGAAACTTGCACAGCCCTTGACTGCCCTAACTCAGAAAGGAACTATTTACAAATAGGGTAGTAAGGAAGAAGCGGCTTTCCAAGCGCTTAAAGACAAGCTGTGTAGTGCACCAATGTTGGCGTTACCAGAAGGAACACACGACTTCATGGTGTATTGTGACGCTTCAATCTAGGATTTGGGTTGCGTATTGATGCAACACGAGAAAGTGATAGCTTATGCATCAAGACAGTTTAAGTTGCATGAGAAGAACTATACAACTCATGACTTAGAGTTGGGAGCTGTGGTGTTTGTACTCAAGATATGGAGGCATTACCTTTATGGAACCAAGTGCACGATCTTCACTGATCACAAAAACCTTCAGCACATCTACGAACAGAAGGAAATGAACATGAGACAACGACGATGGTTAGAACTACTGAATGATTATGACTGTGCCATCAAGTATCATTCAGGAAAGGCTAATGTGGTAGTCGACGCCCTTAGTCATAAAGAAACCCTGAAACCTCATCGTGTCCGTGCGCTACAGCTAACCATTCATTCCAATCTACCATTACAGATCAAGAATGCCCAGGTTGAGGCATTACAAGAGCAGAACATCAAGTCAGAATCTCTCAGGATAGCTGAGAAATTGTTTCAAGAGAAATAAGATGGGCTTCGTTATTATGAAGACCGAGTATGGGTTCAATTGTTCGGGAATCTCAGGGAATTAGTGATGGATGAAGCTCATAAGTCCCGTTATTTGGTACATCCTGGAGCTGACAAGATGTACCAATACTTGAAGGTCATTTACTGGTGGCCTAACAAGAAAGCTGAAATCGCCACTTACGTGTCAAAGTGTTTTGACTTGTTTGAAGGTCAAGATGGAATATCAGAAACCGTCAGGTCTGCTTCAACAACTAGAGATTCCCATGTGGAAGTGGGAAAACATCTCCATGAATTTCGTTACCAAATTGCCCCGTTCGCAGAGTGGAAACGATACTACTTGGGTGATAGTGGATCGTTTGACCAAATCAGCACACTTCTTGGTTGTTCGTGAGAACTACAAAATGGATAAACTGGCACAGATTTACTTGAAGAAAATTAGGTCACGACATGGCGTGCCACTCTCGATCATCTCTAATCGTGATGCGCGATTCACTTCGCATTTCTAGCAGTCATTACAGAAGTCGCTAGGCACTCGTTTGGATATGAGCACGACTTATCATCCACAAACAGATGGTCAGACAGAGCGCATGATTCAAACCCTAGAGGATATGCTTTGGGAGTGCGTTATAGACTTTGGGAATAGTTGGGAAACTCATCTGCCTTTGGTTGAATTTTCCTACAACAACAGCTATCATACGAGCATTAAGGCTGCACCATTTGAGGCACTTTATGGTAGAAAGTGTAGATCACCTCTCTGCTGGACAGAAGTGGGTGATAGTCAGTTAACTGGTCCTGAGCTTGTTCATGAAACCATTGAGAAGATTGTTCAGATTCGTAATCGTATGGCTGCAGCTCGAGATAGTCATAAAAGCTACGCCGATCAAAGGAGAAAACCTTTAGAATTTCAAGTCGGTGGCAAGGTATCGTTAAAGGTTTCACCTTGGAAAGGTGTGATACGCTTTGGGAAGCGTGGAAAACTAAACCCTAGATACGTTAACGTTTGAGATTGTCAAGAGGATTGGCCCAGTGGCTTATCAGTTGGATTTACCTGCAAAACTCGATGGCGTTCATAATGTGCTCCACGTTTCAAACCTGAAGAAGTGTCTAGCCGATGAGTCACTTATCGTTCCATTGGAGGAACTGGAGATTGATAAACAACTTCGTTTCATTGAGGAACCAGTTGAGATTATGGATCGAGAAGTCAAGACCTTAAAGCATAGCAAGATTCCTATTGTGCGCATCAGATGGAATTCCAAGCGTGGACCAGAGTTTACCTAGGAACGCGAGGATCAAATGAAGAAGAAACCCCCGAAATTGTTCAAAGATCAGGCATCCACTTCTTAAGGTATCACCTTTTTTAAGATATCATTTCCTTAAAATTTCGAGACGAAATTCCCTTCAACAAGGGGATGATGTCACAACTCTCGCGAAACCTTACGTTTCTTTGTATTGGGCTTGTTTCAGCAATTCCAGAAACCCTATCCTAAGCAAGCTTCTGAAGATTCCTCTGTGTTGCTATTGAAACCTGGTGTTCTTCGTGAACCTGATGTTTTAATTTTCGGAACGAAAATTCGTTCAACAAGGGGATGATGTGACAACCCGAGTTTTCAGGCTAACCTCGTTCTCTTAACCTAACCTCTCTCCCTTACGTTATGATTAATCAAATTACTACTAATAAATAATAATGATTATTACGGTAATTACTAACTAAACATAATTAACTTGTAATTACTAATTAAACTCAATTAACTTAAAATGCAATTTAGGTTACTTGGAGGGACTTGTTGTAACAAGATGCAAAGTATGACTCCACTTAATAACCAATCCCCCCCCCCCCCCCCCCCAATCGGTTCTCTTATTCCCGAAACCCTACTCACCCGAGAACCCTTGCCGTCGCCCCATTCAAAACCACCACTGCCGTCGGCCGAGGAGTCACCTCCGGCAGTTCTTGACACCCGTAACCGTGAGGCAACTGACGGACATCACCATCCCCGCTTGGCAATCCCTTTAATCCGGTCACCGCCCACAACCGTCATCGCTTTTGATAATTCCGGTCATCGTTCGAATCGTCTGCATCGACCGGTATGATCTCACACTCGATTAATTGTGTTCGTTTCAGTGTGTGCGTTCGAATGAGGGTTCGGTTACTGTTGATCGGGTTGGTTGCAGCTGAGGGTTGGGGCTGTGTGTGTGTTTCTTTGTTTTCGACTCAATCGATTTAAATTTGTTAAGGAGTGTATGTGGTTCTGCGTATATGCGTGTATATATATTCGATTTTGTTTCTTTTCTGCAGTGTGAGCATGTATGCATGCTTTTCGTGGGTGTGGTTTCCTCTTGGTGTTTTTTTGTGTGTGTGTGTGTGTTTATGGTGTGTGGTTATAGCGTTAGTGGGTATAGGTGTATGTATGCCGCATATGTGCATACGCATGTGCTCTGTGTTGTGTTATGATCGTATGCATGTATGTTTATGGGTTCGAACGTGTTCTCCATGTCATTGTTTCGTTTGGGGTGATGTTTGGGTGTATTATTCTTGTTATATAGATAAGTTACATGTGGAAAGGTGTGGAATGTGAGTGTTGTTTTGCTTTGTTGTGCGTATGGCTGTGTGTGTGTCCTCGTTGGTTGCATATGGTGTGTATATGTGCATTTGTATTGTACACGTGGGGTATGTATATAATATATATAGGTGTGATATATAGGCTAGTAATTTGTGTGTAGTATATGTGTTATGAAAAATATGAGTGACACATATATGTATATATATATAAATTGTGTGGGTGAGTAATATATAGTTATTCATAGATGTGAGTGTGTTATGTTTGGGTCGTTACGCGTTCGTGACGATTTTTATAAAAGGGTCATATAATTAAAGTGTATAAAATGTATTTTTATATGTGATAATTTGTTTTTTTTTATTGTATTCGAAGTGAAAACGCTTTACTTTATGCTTGCGTGGGTTGTGTTGAGGGTGTTTGCTCGTGAATAGGGAACAATCGATAGCCGACCGTAACCAAGTCGTGAAACGTGAAACCATACCATTTTGGTGTTAATTTTTAATAATTAATATTAATTATATATTAAATGAAATCCAGGTTATTTGGAAAATTAATCGCTCGTGCCTGCACTTATCGGTTTTGCTGTACATTCAAGGTGAGTTTACAGCTCCACTTTCATACTATACTCTCTTTTGGGGGAGAGAAACATGTTTTTTTCATTAACTGTATGGTACTATAGATTGGTAATACTGCATATATTGGTTTACTATTGTGATACCACTACGCCTCATTCGGACTGTTAATATAGTATTAGCGAGGTGATTGTTAGTAGATCTACTGGGTTTGACAAACCCCTTACAGGCTAGTCGCGCTAGCTTGACTGGAGCTCAAACGGGTGAACGGTTAGCCTGTTTTATTATGCTGTGGTCTGGTATTCACAGCCGGGGCATTCATTATATTATTACTGTCAATTTGGTTGTGAAATTCATACACATAATGACTTGTTGTAGGCTAGCTACCTACTTATATGCTTTGATTACTTAATCTGGATTTCATTATTATTACTTACTGTTTTCTAATAAACCCGTGAACTCACCAACCTTGTGTTGACACTTTAGCATGTTTATTTCACGTTTTTAAGGTGCGCACGATTAGGAGCATCCCACTAATGCATTCATCATCACTAAAGTCTAATGAACGAATTATAAATTTTCTATCCATTATATTTTATTTGGGTTGCGCGTGTCTGCGCCATTTGATTTACAAATTATTACGCTTCCGCAATTATTTTCACGTTTACATAAACAACTATGTCTTTGGAATTTCAAATGTTAACGAGCAATTATGTTTTGTAATTGATGCGTCGTTTGGTGTAACTAGTGGCTGAGATCCTGGTATGTCAGACGCCTAACGGTACTACCCCGTTTGTGAAAATAGAGGGTGTGACAGAATGGTATCAGAGCTCACAAATGGGGGCCAAAAGCATAAAAATGAAACTTGCGTGGCAAAAGGCAGATAATCCGAAGAAACCCTATTCATTTCATTCTATTATTAATTATATAGTAATTGTATATGTTTTTTAATTTTCCAAAAAAAAAAAGAAGTTCAAAAGCATACTGTTGAGTGAAAACTTTACCACACTAATAACCATGTGCTTTTTGTTGCTTTAAAAAGTAATTAGTTTTTACCCCCCACACGTTGCCGCGACATCGTACACGGCGTACTAAATATAGACTGCAATCGATCTGACTCGTTTTCAGACTAAATTTAATTCAAACATAGAGTAACTCGAGTTTATACCATTCAATGAACATATATTATATTTGACCTAACTCTTTTTAAAAAAAAAAATCATGTCGAAACGTAAACCAACTTAAAAAGCACGTCATGCGAAATGTAGAGTAACTTGGATTTATACAGACGAGTGAAAACATATTATATTTGACCTGATGCGTCTAAAAAAGTTACGTTAAACGTAGAACAACTCAAAACTTACATAAAAATAAAGATGAAACCTTTTATATTTGACCAGACACTTTTATAACATATATAAATTCGTATATAAATTCATATAAAAATCATCTTAAAATTAAAATAAAACAAAGAAACAATATGCACTTTCTTCTTTGCGTGCTTCATTGACATAAAGCTTATCACAACAATAGTGAAAAAAGAAAGGGACTGATTTAATTATATAAAAAAAGAATAATTTACCCTTATCCTTGCTCATTCACTCACTTTATTTTTTTCTTCTTTCTTCTCTCGCCGCACTACAAATAAACTCTATGCAATTTCAAACAAAATCAAATTTCTGACTCAAAAACACATTAATTTCATGCTATTTCCCCCAATTTCTTCAACAATTTAATGTTCTTAACTTGCATTTGATGGCCACAAACTCTTAGATTTTTACTCTGTTTTTTCTTTCGTTTCCACTCTTTCTCCGTCGTATGAAGCTCATAAGGTTTTGACTTTGTTTTTCACTATCTTTTTGGGTTTCTGATTTCTTGATCTGAAATTGTTTATTTGTTTGTGTAGTTGTAGCTTTGATTATTATTAGAAATGGTTTAAATGATCTCCCATAGCAATTGAGACGAAGACTTTTTTTTTTTTTGAACAACAAGTTTATTAAAGAGAGATGAAAGGTCACTAGCAAGACGCCAGGACCCAAAAAACATCAAAAACAAAACCGCAGCTACAAAACAACGCACCCCTATCCCAATGGATTACAACACCAATTGTGCCACAACACATCCACTCTTCTAGCTCTATGTTTTAACCAAGCAAAGGAATTAATTTTAATCTTCTTCATAACATCTTCCACCGACGGGGTTATAGAGTTGAAGATAGAGCATTTCTGGCCAGCCAAATATACCACATCGTAGCCATAACAATGACCGATAATGTGTCTTTCAAGCTCTTAGAACCATCCAAAGTTGAGACACTGTCAATGTGTTCTCTAATCAGCTCAGCCGAGGACTTTGACCACCTGCACCATGTACAAATTCTGTCCCAAATAGTAGCGGCAAAACAACAATTAAGGAGGACTTGATCCGCAGACTCGGGATTTCCAAAACATAACGAGCAATCATTAGAATCAACACATATACCACGGGAGCTCAAGGCCATTTTGCTGGGATTCGGTTGAGTCTAACCTTCCACACGAAGCTTCTAACCTTAAACGGAATCCAGTTTGACAAATCCATAGGATTAAGATCCACTGTGGCTTGGTTTAATTCAAGCAAACGACACATGCTTTTTACCCAAAAATCTCCTGAAACATTAGTTTCCCACACCCATTTGTCACTCGAATTTGAGTAATTAAACCCCTGTAACATCACATGTAGTAATTGCAGTTGAGTTGTCTTCGGCCCTAACGATGTCTAGCGAGTCCAATTCTAGTTCTAAACCGTACCCTCCTCAGCCCGACTGAGTTTCTCTCCCACCGTGCAACGCTTATTTTTCTCAAGCAAGAAAAGATCCGGAAGTTGAGTTTTTAAAGGTTCATCTCCCACCCACCAATCGAACCAAAACATAGCCTTTGAATCCATCCCTGGTTTCACTTTCATCAGCTTATTAATGTCAATATTTTCTTTCAACAAATCAGTCTCCAATTTATAATTTGTTTCCAAGGGCCATTATAAGCCTTATTGCAAGGAAACTACAAATTAATCCTCGATTGCCAGTGAATAGCATGGACAACTTTCGCCCATTGGGAGTTAGTATTTATTTTATAAAGCCATTTCCATTTGCACAATAAAACCCAATTTAAATCTCTAATACTACCTACACCAAGACCTCCCACCTCTTTAGGAGCCAAAATATGTTTCCATTTCACCCAAGGGATGCGATGTTTATCCTCCTCCCCGCCCCATAAGAATTTTCTTCTAATACTTTCTAAATTTTTAATAACCGCTATTGGAGCTTTAAAAATAGAAAGAAAGTATAGGAAGACTCCCGAGTACGCTTTTCACCAATGTCAATCTCCCCCCAAAAGATAAAGAATTAGCCTTCCAACATGATAATTTTTGTTTAAATTTCTCAAAAATCGGTTCCCACCCTTTCACTCTATTCATATTTTCACCCACCGGAATACCAAGATACAAAAAGGGGTTTTACCTTTTCTACATGTAAAATGTTGGTTGTATATCTTCTTTAGAGCCGGAAGTATGAATACCGATTAAGGTGCTTTTATAGAAGTTCAATGTTAACCCGAAGGCTACATAAAAGGGGTTTTACCTTTTCTACAATGTAAATGTTGGCTGCCATAGTACATTACTTATTACTTCATTACTTATAAATATCTTTAATAGTACATTTGTGTATGCAACTTTCTTGAGTAATGGTTTAGGTTTTTTAAACAATAAGTGTGTTTTAATATTACTTGTCCTACTATCAGTAAAAACATAAAATAATTTTTCGTATGTTAAAAGTCCGTATAAGATTTGCATTTTTTATGATAACAAGTTGTAAAACACAATGAGAGTTTCAGGTTGTCTTATGGACTTTTTCTATACAAATCCATTAAGGATAGAATTGATCCAGAAAATAAAACAATTGACATATTTTTTACCTAAGACAAAAAAAGTAAGGTTATTATTAGAACAATAAATGTTGTATGTATGATGTATTCAAAAATTTGTCAAAAAATTTTATATATTTTCATTCTAATTGTTTTATATAACAATAGTTAATTTAAATTTATAACAATTATGTCAAATTGTCTATTTAATTTTTTTTAGATAAATAAGGTAGGGTTACTAATAAACAATAAATGTTATATGTGATAAAGTATTCAACAATTTGTAAAATATTGTTATATAACAATATTTGTTTAAGTCTATAATAATTTTGTTAATTTGTTAAATTTAACTTTTTTTTTTCAACCCGTGTATCACACGCGTTTATAAGCTAGTAGTATAATATAACAAATACAAAAACACATATAGTTAGATAAATAAATAGTTTAAATCTATTTAATGCAAACCTTGAATGAGAATAGTTATGATGTCTTGACTTTTGAGGGAAGAAAAAATAGTTATTCTAATTGAATATTCAAAAGCTGTAATATTTTCTATAACATTCTTTAAAAAAAGATGTGTTTGTTAAGCATTAAGATGTTTGAATCGTAAATGGACATCAATATAAGTATAAAACACAAAGTTTATCACACACACATAATAGCATATGGTTAAAGTTATTCATGAAATAATTATCATTTATATGAATTGAGGATACCTAACTTGAATAAAGTCTTTTTGATTCATTTACACAAGGTATAATTTGTTTACAAATACCATTTATGTGTAGATAAAAAACTGTAATATCAAAGTGATAAACAAATAAAATTAAATGTGTACCGAGTATTAGAAATAGAATAGTTATTTAAAATAGAGTGGTTACATAGTATGCAAAATGATAAAACATTTTATTTTTATAAGGAAAGCATTAAGTTCAATTGACATGTATTATATTTTATTTTATAAACAATATATAAAATGATGTAGTTAAAAATATTGCAGTTAAAAAAAATAGGAAATTGATAAAATACTAAAAAACACACATTTAAAAACCATTTACACTGCCGATCGAAGACCTTGTGTATAAGTAGATTTATTATTTTCAGTTCTTTGAAAACAATATCATTATATAGTTTCTCAATTTAAAATGAAAAATAAATGATGATTGAAAGAAAACTCACTTTAATAGATCATATGTATGTTGACATGCCTAATAGTGGTGAAGTTTTGACTTGAGATGCTTATGAATAGAGAACTACAATATTTTGTATTAGAAAATGGCAAACCGAAAAGTCTTTTGTGAAACCATGAAATTGTATTAGCAAAATGAAATTAGAAAATGAGATGGTTGTTTCGAGTGTGAGAAGATTGAGTTTATTTATGGAATGATTATTAATTCCTTTTAATTATTTCGTTTACTTGTTTTGATGGCATATTTTGGTTTCTTTTATTTTAGTAGCTAGCTTTAGTTACCCGTGTATTACACGGGAGGGAGAAAGTTAATTATTAAATAACACAAAAACATAAATAAAACCAAATACGTCCTATATTGATTAAGATATAACAACTTTTGATTATAAGATCACAAATGAGCAAATACATTCTTTAAAACAACATTTGTAGTAACATTAGTAAGTTTGCTAACATTATCTAAAGCTTAGAGTTTCAATTCATCTCTACTTTTAACTTGTGACAAGACGGCATAAAATTGACCATACGTAAATATGATCTTTTAAGTACAAACCGACTCTTGTTAGAAATTTACCTTGACTTTTTTGTTTATTTTCATAGCGAAACATATAATCAAAGAAAACTGTCTTCTTTTAAACTAAGGAATCCTTTTGATAGGTCAAATTGTGAGCTAGATATTAGGTGGGCGTGAGGATATTAGTATGAGAAAATTGAGATTTGAATAATATACACCAAAAAGTTATGTGCAATAATGAGATCAATTTCGGATTGTTTTTGACGCTGTAATCGGATATAGGGATATTATATTGAATCAGATCGAATCGGGTTATGAAGTTTATAATATCTATGATAAGTTGTTGATTATTATTTATTTTATACTAACTTTAGTAAACCCTGTATTACACGGATTGAAAAAATAAAATATTAAATATAATAAAAATTTATGAAGTATAAAATAATATATAAAATAAGATATGATTAAGATTATGTAGAGTAATAACTATAAGTAATAAAATAATGATATCAATTTTTAAACTTTTTTTCCAAAGAAAATTAAAAAAAATTTCAAAACAAACGTATTCAAAAAATGTCATTTTTTAAAATTTCTTATTATAACTTCTAAATATTAATTATTTAGTTTATTAGAAATTTACTTTTTAAAAACATCAATTTTTAAAATATTTCATATTTTAAAAGAAGATGGTGTTTTAAAAAAATTCTTATTTTATAAAAATTTGTTTTCTAAAAATAACATTAATAAAAAGACATCTTTCTTAATTATTAAAAAATTTTTTTAATCTAAAAAAATTAAAATTATTTAATATTTTTTAGCTTAGATAACTATTTAAGAGAAGAGAGAGACGGGAAAACAAACTTAGCGGACCTAAGAATGTATCAAGTGTCCTCCTACGTTACTTTTTTAGCACGTTGAAAATAAATATTAAATATAATGAAATATAGAAGTATAAAATGATATTTTAAAATAAGATTAGATTAAAATTACGTATAGTAAATAACTATAAGTAATAAAATAATGTTATCAGTGTTTAAACTTTTTTTTAAATTTTTCTCCAAAAAAAAAATTAAGCATTTTCATAACAAACCGTATTAAAAAATGCCATTTTAAAGTTTTTCTTATTATAACCTCCTAATTTTAATTATTTTAGTTTATAAAAATTTACTTTTTAAAAACACCAATTTAAATATTTTTATATTTTAAAAAAAGTTTGATGTTTTAGAACAATTTCTTATTGATAAAAATTTATTTTCTAGATATAACATTTATAAAAAAACTCTTTTTTTATTTTATTAAAAAATTGTTTTTAATATAAAAAAATTAAAATTATTTAATATTTCTTAATTTAGGTAATTATTTAAGTGGAGAGAGAGACGAAAAAAATAAAATTAGGAGGCTTAGAAATATAATAAGTGTCACCATAAATTACTATTTAATATTATATATAGATTATATGTTATGGTCACAGTTAAGGTTTGCGTAAGTTTCAATGTTATCTAATCTCTACTTAAATTACTTTCATAAATAAGTTAATTTTATTTTTAATTATATGTTTAAAAAGGTTATGAAATACTATATTAGTGGAAAATGATAAATGGTTGATTATATGAAAAACTATAATTGAAAGATATTTGGATAAAAAGATTTTAGACAGGAAAACTATTCTACATGATCTAGATTTCGACACACATCCTACTAAAATATTTGTTTATTAGATAGTATAGATATAGATTATTTGAATTTACAATCTCGTCAAAACTAACTGAGATCATACTTTACGCTCACCGCTAAGATCTTAAGAGTAGAAGAAATAATAAAATTAGCGTTTCTTTTATAAGCATTTCTAATGATTGGTGTTTATGCATACCATGACGTTAGGGTTTAGAATCAAGAAATATTCGTTGATATAGTTTTGAATATATCTCCGAACTATTTATCTAATTTATAAAATATCTACAAGTACTTATCAACTATCATGTCATCATTTTCCTGTGGCATTTACTATCCCTTAATTGTTTTAATAATTCATTTATATTACTTTTAATAATCCACTTCACTACTTGGTGTTTCTTACTTTTCAACCGCTTTATATTAACATACGACAATAAAACGATAATATTTATAAAATATATAACTAAAGTTTTATTAAGCCTGTAAGAACGTTAAAGAGGTTAAAATTTCGTAGTATAGTGTTAGTTAAAAAAGAGGAAATATCTTAAAATTTTGTAGGAAGAAATCACATAAATAAGATCATTATGTTTTGTGATTCAAATTCACGCTGGTTGTATTTTGGTAATTGTTGCAATTAGAAATCATCCACAGAGGTAGAATAAAAAAACCCAACTAAAAATATCACATGCAAGTCACATTCAAATTCCAACATGTTTTTTTAATGTTCATAACTTTTTATTATGTTATTATTTTTAAATAAAAGTACATCATATTACAAGCATTTTCGTCTATAATACGAGTATGATATTGTTATATAAAAAATTACGTTTTAGTACACCATAAAATTACTCAAAATCACCAAGGTCATAAACATCATAATCGTCATGTCATAAACATCATAATTTATCAGGTATAAACACCTTAATATGATCTACCACAAAACACTATAGAATCGCCCAAGTTAAAAACACAATTACACTGCCGAGTTCAAAAACACCATAAAAACATCTAAGGTAAAAGTATTATAAAATTATACAGTTTAATCGCATAAGCTAGAAATAATTTGTAACTAACCTTTATATTATAGAAGAAAAAGAAAACGTCAAAGTCGTTGTTTTCCCGGTCTTTTCCAAAGTTGATTTCTCCGCTTACTTATTTGTTCTCATCGAATCATTCAAATACCTTCAACTCTTCTTCCTGCTCATTAACCCTAATTCTCCCAAAATCGCTACATTCTTGCTCCCTAAGGTATCTCATTTCATCCCACCGATGCAGTTCATCATCTGTTATCATCAGCAACCGAAATCTGAGGTAACAACTCGTTGATTCATAATCTCACCGGAAATACGATGAAATTTTGCTAATATGAAGTTTATTGATTAGAATTGCTAGTTTATGGATGCAATATGCCTTTAGCGTGTATGAACCCTAGGTTTGATTTCGTAAAACTGATTTAAGACTAATGTGTTTTTAGTTGATGGTTATCTCTGGACTTTTTTTCACTTATTTGGTGTTATTTGACTTCGTGTAATCTGAACTGAGGTGGTAACAATATGTTAGGAAAGGATGACTGCTAGGGTTGGATTTTTTGGTATTTTATAAATTTGACGTTCTGTTTGACTATTCGAACCAGCTTTCAGGCACTCTTTTGAGTATAATTATTGGCAAAAAAGAACGGGTATCAGTATGAGCCTTGTAGGATCAAATTATGGTGTATTAACATCGGAATCAGACAGATTTTGTTTTGTTCCCACATAGCCTTATTTGCAGCACTTCTTTGTGCATGCATTGTAATTGGTCATCTTCTTGAAGAAAGTCGATGGATGAATGAATCTATCACTGCTCTTGCATTGTGAGTTATATGCTTCATATATGAAATCCTGTTATAAATAAAGGTTTCGCCTTTGCTTAGCTATGCAATTCATAGTCAGCTGAGGCAAGCATCTCGTAACTTTTGAGATGATAAACTTATGGAAATGTATTCTGCTGATAGGGTTTTAGGCACAGGAATTATCATTTTACTAACTTCTGGTGGTGCAAGCTCGCACATATTGGAATTTAAGCAAGAGTTTTTTTTTTATAATCTTCTTCCACCAATTATATTCAATGCTGGGTATGTATCTTTTTAATTTTCTAAGGCTTTGAAACCTGTTATTACTTGCTAACATCGATTATATATGGACATCTGGTTGGACTCTTATAGTGTTATTACCAGAGTGAGTACGTGACACTGGAAACCATTTAATCCCTTTATCATTCGGTTAAGATAAAAAAGATTATCTTTTTTGACATTTTCTTACCTATGTAGATAGTTTTCTTTGGTGTAAAAGTATTAGTAGCTTTTTGGTGATTAATGCTCATATTTCAACAATCTATAGCTGTTGAACTGACCCAAAACTTTACTACATCAATTTGAATATACTAATTATTATGTTCTTGGTTCTACTGTACTTCACTTTCATACCATTATATGTTTCTACGTTATTTTATGATTGCTTATTCAACCAATATGATATATATTCACAGATTGGTACAGGGTTCCCCTGTCTTAAAAGATGTGCAATAGTTTTGTGTGATGCCTCATAAGAATTGCTATAGTTTCTTTCTTGGGAACACTTTTAGATAGAATAATATCCCTTCTTTAATAAATGTAAATGTTATCTAAACTCTAGTGAGTATGTGTACATTTGTCCATCTGTATATTCCATTTTAGCGCATACAGTCAAATTCTTGTGCAGAATATTTGCTAAAATTTCATAATTATGTCTTCTCCTTTACCATTTGTGTCAATGTATTGAATTAATGCCTTTCTGATCTGGGTTAAATTATTTTCCAGGTTCCAGGTTAAAAAGAAACGATTTTTCGAAAATTTCACGACTATTACCTTATTCGGAGCTATCGGTACATTGGTATCTTTTGCCATTATATCATTCGGTATGTTAAGATGCTTATTTCTTGTCTACATGAACAGTTAGTTTTCATTTACCTAGTGCTATCCAATTTTGGTTGCAATCTGTTGTAGTATATGTCATTGATTGTTCATGTGTTGTCTGTATGCATTTGTCTCAGACATGCATACATATATAAAGGTGTGTAACATTTATTATATTGCCTGCAGTCAAATGCAATTAGTGATTTTGGAAAATAAACTAGTGATGTTTGCTTAGGTTATAATATTATTACTTTTTTGTGACTGAATTTCATGAGCATTGATGACATTTCCATTTGGTTCTATCATTTGTTAGATTTTAACTTAAATTTCAATTCAGGCGCAACATGTTTGTTTCCTAAACTGGGCATTGGTTATCTTGACATGAAGGATTATCTTGGTAAATTATCTTTTCCTTTTAATTCTTTTATTACTTCATGTACATATTCTTTCAAACTTCAGAATGGAACTCTTGTCCTTGCTCAATTCTGCTATAATGTTAGTCATCTACCGTTGATGCGTGAATAAATAGGTTGAGTCAAAATATCTTACTATACAAGTATAATTTCACTTACTGTTAATCTAGTTCATGTTTTGCTAACATAATTCATTCAAATTGTTGTCTTTGGTCTAATTGTGGGAAGCACTTGGAGCCATCTTTTCTGCGACAGATTCTGTTTGTACCTTGCAGGTAAATATGTCTTGTTAAAATAATGATTATTAATGAGATGGAGAATAAAGACATATTTTTATTATTTTTGATTGGTTTGGCTTTTGAACAGGTTCTTAATCAGGAAGAAACACCATTATTATACAGTCTAGTGTTTGGGGAGGGTGTGGTTAATGATGCTACATCAATTGTACTTTTCCATGCCATTACAAAATTTGATCTATCAGACATGAATGCTTTCATTCCCCTTAAATTTGCTGGAAATTTCTTGTCATTATTCGTATTAAGTACTATTTTGGGAGTTTTGGTAAGTCCCCCCACTCCTTATCCTTCTCCCTCCCCCCCCCCCCCCCCCCCCTCTCTCTCTATATATATGTGTGTGTGTGTATGTGTGTATATAAATATATATTGTAAATGACACTTGTGACATTTACAGGTTGGGTTGCTTTGTTCATTAATCATTAGAACACTGTATTTTGGAAGGTATGCGTTTGTTTGCTCTCTACCTCACACTTTTATTTCTGCAATATTAGCATGCTTGAATAACTTTAATGTCTCTGGCTCAAATTCACATTATCTGAATATTAAGGGATTCAACGGATCGTGAGGTCTCTCTTATGATACTCATGGCTTACCTTTCATATATATTAGCTGAAGTAAGTGTTCTATACCAGTTATGGTCCATTATGATGCCACATAATATTTATACTTGGTTTGTTTTTACTAGTTGGTCACAAGAATAATTGTATTTTTCCTCCAGGTTTTTGGATTAAGTGGAATCCTTACTGTATTTTTTTGCGGTATTGTAATGTCACATTATGCTTGGCATAATGTCACCATCAATTCACAAGTAACTACAAAGTGTGTTACCTTTTGTACGTCATATTAAAGAACATATTTTCTAGGTTTCCACTAAATTGTTCATATGAACTTCTTGGGTTGCAGACATGCTTTTGCAACAATGTCATATATTGCTGAAATCTTCATCTTCATGTATGTTGGTATGGATGCACTGGATGTTGAAAAATGGAATTTCGTCAAGGACAGGTAATCTGTTTCATATAATTTACTGCCGTGAATCTCTTTGTATATGTGGTAATTTCAACCCATATAGTTAGTTATTGATGGGTTGATTTGGATGTCTTATATCTCAACCAGTCAATTCAACATATCTACCTACACATATAAACATGTTTAAAATTGCCCATAGTTATTTCAAAACATGCAACCTTCTAAATTGTGGTATTAAAAGATTTTATCATTATTGTAATCATGATAATTATTTATACAAAATCTAATAGAACATGACAAAAAATTATTAACAAGTTAACCCAACCTGGACCGACGTATGCTAGAAATGATTTGATTTGACGTCTACATGTATTGACCCATTAGCCAACCCGTCTAGCCAACTTATCTCAGGGTGATTGTATTTTAATCCAGAATCTAATTCTGCAGTCCGAGAAAATCTTTTGGGGCAAGTGCTTCACTGCTTGGACTGATAATGGTTGGAAGAGCATGTTTTGTGTTCCCTATTTCAATAATATCCAACTTAACCACCAAGCCTGTGAATAACAGAATCGATTTTAAACAGCAGGTAACTAACTTTAACTCGTTTTACATTTTCTTGCCCCATTAATAACTTTCTCTAGCATGCATTAACTAACTTACTTTTATTGATGGGATTATTTTATATAGCCCCTGCAAAACTTGGTATAACCGTATAGTATTATATACAAAAAAAAATCATAATATAAAATATACCCATTTGTTAATGATATTAATTTATATATCCCTAAAAGCTTGCATAATATCATATTTACTTTTCCAACAAAAAATTTAATATCAAATATACTCATTCAAAACATCTAAATTTCATATTTATACGTTCCATTAAATTCAGCTTATATTATCACACCATTATACCACTCTAATTCCCCTTAACCGTGGTGCAAGTTCTAAGAAAATGGTATGTCAAAAATTAGAAACTGAGTATATTGATATCATGACTTTTTGTTGTGTAAATTTGATATTATACCAAGTTTGAGGGGGATATATGACATTATTCCTTATCTTTTTCGGTTGGTTATGTTATGCAAGTATTTACGACTATGATATTGCCCTGTTATTAATCCCTCACAGGCCACAGTTTGGTGGGCTGGTTTAATGCGAGGCGCTGTCTCCGTGGCACTTGCTTATAAAAAGGTAAAAAAAAAAAACTGATGGCTTATCATTAAAAAAAAAATCAGATTTATTTACATATGATTTATGTTGATGTTTGAAACATATGCAGTTTACTGGATCTGATGAACAACATATGGAGCTAGCAAATGCACTTTTGATCACCAGTACCATTATTATAGTTCTTTTCACCACCGTGGTAATTATCACGATTTATGATCAATTTAATATAAGTTGAATTTCAATAATCCAAACTATGACCCATGGGTCGATAATAAACCATGATGTCACTTTGACTAATGACACTTCTAACTTTTACTTTTGCCGTCAAGGGCAATGCCACTTGCATCATCATCGCTATACACTCGATTCACACTTAATTCTCACTTAAAAGGAAGATATGTTTTTCCATTTTGCTCATAATAATTAGTTTGAGTAAAATTGAGTGGAAAACATGTGTAATCTATGTTGATTAGAGTGGAGTTTCCCTTGTCAATATATATGAAAGTTACAACATGGATTGTTATCGGCCATAGATCATAGTTTAGACTACCAAAATCCAATTTGTCTTTATTTAATTAGTTGTTACGATAAACCGTTGACTGTTTTATTATTTATAGGTGTTTGGGTTGTTGACTAAGCCTATTATAAACGTCTTGTTTCCTAAATCTTCGAATGTTGACCATGCACATCCGTCGAGCCCAAAGTCTATCATGATGCCGCTTCTCGGGCATGGACTTGATGTAGAAGCTGAAACAGGAGATGATGAAACTACTTTAGAGACTACAACCAATATACAAGCAATGTTTAATAATCCTGCTAACACCATTCATTATTATTGGAGGAAGTTTGATGATGCTTTCATGCGCCCGGTTTTTGGTGGGAGAGGCTTCATCTCTTATGTTACTGGCACTCGTAACGTGGCATTAACTTAATGATGTGGCATTAACCTGATGATTTGAAGTTTTTGTACATAGTAAGGATTTTGTAGGGAATTTTTGTACATTGGGATTAAATCTTTGCGTCGTTGAAAATTTTCTTTTGTGGTTTAGTTAACGGAGATGTGGTGTTTGTGTTACAGTGTATTGTGCACTTCTTTATTTACATGTTATTACTCAATTTTGACCCTTAATTCTTTTCATCCAAGGATCTAGATTGGTTTTCTGATCCTTTTAGTTTTTTCTAGTTTTAAACTAACACATTTGATGTTAGACCATTGGCAACAAGAATGGCTACCAATCTCTTTTTTTACATAGTATGGATTTTGTCGGACAAAAACGAGAAACCTCACTAATGAGCATTTTTTCTCTTCTTTTTTTCACATTGATCATGGATATTTCTCCTTCTCTCTCCTCACATAGTAACCCTCTTCCCTCTCTCTTGTATATAGTTTTCTTTTGTCAAATTTTCTTTAACTTTAAATTGGTATACATTTTTATTTCTTAGGAAAAAATGGTGAGACTATGGTATTTTGGTTATTTTGTAAAACCTAACAAAAAAATCTAGTAGAGTTGATGATATAAAGGAAAGGAGTTAAAACAATGAAACCACAATGGCTGCTATGATAAAAATTCCTATCTCGAATAAAATTTAGGTAATTATTATGTGCTTGCTTCAAACTTGATAAAAACAATTAAATAATATGTAGTGTATAATTCTAAATATAATATAAGATTGATATGAAAATATAAATATAAAATAATTATACATAAAAGACTTGAAAAGTTTTTGGAAATAAAGCTCTAAGCTTTAAATGAACCGAGCTTGAGTTCAAATTCTCTTAAGTCAAAACGAGTCAAGCTTGAGGCACAAGCCCACTCGTCTCAACTCGTTTGCAAATATCCCATAATATGCACCTTATAGGATATAAAGTTTCAATCATTTAATTATGTGACATGTCTTTTTTCTTAACGACAAAAGTACGACCCTGTTTCAAAGGATAGGTGTTACTTTAATCGGGCACATCTATCCATGTCCAAGTCGGAACCTCACCCCTAACCCCAACAGGAAGAAACTCGTTGCGGGAAAAACCTAGTATCTTAACTCTAAACATATTGTTTAGAGTGAAACTCCAACTTATCTTCAGGGCATGACATACCATTTAGCAACAAGAATTTCAATCAATCAGCCGGTGCCTTGATAAATAAATAAAAAAATGTTATTCTTCCACATAGCCGTTGGGCTCATGGTTATCGGGGCGAAGTTTTTCGACCGTTGGGCAATGAGTGTGACAAAAGACATGATCTCTTTATCATATTCCTTTTATTATGCTTCCTTTTTGTTCTTTATCAACGTTCTCCCACACACGCTCCTCTTGCTACCGTTGTGTGTGAAATGCAAATCATGGTGTTTCGTTCCCACATCCTCCTTAAATATCATCACTCTTATTAACACTCATCTTCTTCATAATATCACACAGTGAGTGAGCGAGTGAGAGAGAGAGGGACTGGAGCCATTAACGTTCTGCTTCTGTTCAGAAGGTAAGATCGCTCGATGATTTTGTTATGTACGATCGATGCAGGTGGTTTGAAGTTAGTAGTTACTAATTAGGGCTAATTGCACTAAAATGCAACGTTTCAATGTATAATTTGTTCAGACATAGCATACGCAACATTCATTTTGTGCAATTGTGAAATATTGATTTGTATCGAAGTTAGTAGTTATTAATTAGGGTTAATTTCACTAATATGCAACATTTTAACGCACAAGTCGTTTTCGTTCATACATAGCAGTACAGCATACGCAACATTCATCTTGTGCAATTGTAAGAAATTGAATTGTATCGAAGTTAGTAGCTACTAATTAGGGTTAATTGCACTAAAATGCAACATTTCAACGTTTAATTCAATAGTATAAACGTTCATTTTTGTGCAATGGTATGTAATTGATTTGTATTAAGCTGGTAAATAAGTGAAATTATTTTAAAGTTTGGTGCATTGTATGTAATTGATTTGTATTGAGCTGTAGAAGAAGTGAAAATACGTTAGATTTGAGTGTAACTATATCTACAGTCGCAGTAATTTGAAAGTACCTGTAAAAGGAAGTGATGTTATGTTATATTTTGGTGCTAGATCGGAGTTGTACTTGATGAAATCACAGGGTTTTGTTTTGGATCAACTGTTTTCGGATTATAACTGTTCTGTGAACCTTAACTTCGGAGGTAGTTTAGGGGGAATCAGTTATTTTGAGGTTGCTGATTTTGAAAATTTTTGAGATGATGAAGGTGAAGAAGAAATGGAGGTGAAGAGCAAGTTATCAGCACAGTGGTGGTGGTTTGACAGTCAGAGCAACAGCATCCCGAGGAAATCTCCATGGTTACACTCTACTCTTGCAGGTATAGCTGCTTTAATCGTATTCTTTTTTTGAAATTAGGGCTTGTAGATATCATATATTGTTTGAAATTAGGGTCTATAGATATCATATATTGTTTCTGAATGCAAAATGCTGATCTTGTTAGGGTGTTGAAGTTTGAGCTACTTATTCACAGTTGCTTTCTTATATGCTTCAATAGTAGTTTTCTTTACATTTAGGGTTTGTAGATATCAGATATTGTTTTAAATTGGGGTTTGTATACAGTAGATATTATATTAGATATTGTTTGCGATTGAAATAAGTTGATCTGAATAGGGAGATGGAGTTTGAACTACTTATTCACAGCTGCTTTTTTATATGCTGCTTTCAAACTGTACAAGAATAGAAAAGCCTGAAACTTAAATTATGATTTGATGATAGAACTGGATGAGAAGACAGAGGCCATGCTTAAACTAATTGAGGAAGACGCAGATTCATTTGCAAAGCGTGCAGAAATGTATTACAAGAAACGACCTGAGCTTATCACCATAGTTGAGGATCTCTACAGGGCTCATCGCTCATTAGCAGAAAAATATGATCAAGTCAAATTTGATGGCGGTAACCGCCACTTGACTCCATGGTCGTCTTGCCCTTTACCCTTGTCCAAATACCGAACTTCTCAACTAGCAAAAGAATCAGAGAAATCATATGACAGTTACTCCGAGTCCTTTGACTTTGACCATGACTATTATGATTCTGATGACTCTGTGGTGGTTGATGATCTTGAACAACAACAACAAGAACAACAAGGGGAAGAAGAAGATGGAAGTACCCAATTCGACGAAGAAACCATAAAAGTTAAGAATTCAGATGAAGAAATAGCGCGGTTGAGGGAAGAAATCGATGAACTGAGACGTGAAAACAAGATTCAGAAAGATCAATTGATTCAGAAAGATGAAGAGAAGAAAGAGGCAATAAGACAACTCAGTTTTTGTGTGGATTATTTCAAGCAAGAAAATTTAGATCTGAAAACAAGAGTTGCTAAAGATTCTTTCAATAAGCAAAACAGCAACATCAGCAGCAGAAGCCCATTTGAGTTCACCAAACTAAAAGGGGTATTTTGGGGAATGTTTTCTAATGGTGAAGCTGCTGCTGTCCCTTTATAAATTCACCCAGAACCAGGTATATTATATTACTTTGTGTTACATTCTTGATATTCTTTCTGAATAATATGCCCATTTTGTCCCAAAGAAGAGTTCACTTCACAAATTTTATAAAAAATTTAAAAATACCATCCGCCGTTTTCGGAAAAATTCGAGTAAAGATTTGTTTTGGTTGTTCAGAAAGAATGTGAAGTACGATCTTTTCTTTGATGAATGGTCATGATTTTTTTTGTGTATTCATGTTCAATCTTTTTGTGGGTCTAAAATCGTTTAAAAATTGTCTAGTGTAGGTCTTATATAATAGTTGTATTCGTGTTCAGTTCTCTAGCAGGTCATTCTTTGTTGTAGTAGTTTTGTTTTGTATAATTTAATGAATGGATATTTCTTTTAAGTCTTTCAACTTTAATCACAACCGTCTTGATTCTTTTCAACTTTAATCTTGAAAATCCTGAGCACAAAAGAAGCAAACACAATTTATAACTATTAGAATACTATTATGCCTCGGTCCCAGTTGGGACTCTTGCTGGTTGAGATATATCTTGTATTCAAAATTCAAAATTAATCTAGATAGACAGTTGGTAGATCAGAATGTTTGTACTATATAATGAGATCATATTCTGGCATAAAGCATCGACCTTTATGGTCTCTATTATGGCATTAGAGCATTCTCTGAACCTTATTTGTGTTCATCACTGGTCGCTTCCCTTCTCGATCCCTACAACAGTCTCTGTCTTTCTTCCCTTCTTGATCCCTACAACTACTTCTTTCTCACATACCCAGCCATAGAAAAACTACACCCAGCAATCACCGTAACCAACATACGCAACTTTATCCCGTTTACTTTAGAGATGAAGAACGGCCAGTATAATTCCCGGGTCGAGCTTTTTTAAATCCACTGTCGAGCGTTTGATGCAAGTGATCACCTTGAACCTCTTCCCCTCAACCTCCTAGTCGTTTCTCCCTTACCAACATTGAAACCGACCACCACCACCTCATCCACGCCTGCTTCTTCCCCCTCCCCCTCCTCCCCCACCACCTAAGAGACATCCTATGAGAACTAGAAGTCATACATCCATCCATCGCACCCCTTCCTCAATCTCCTATCGAGGCACTTAACACACCGGAATAGAAGAGTGCCATACATGGGAACTAGTATCTAGACATGCCAATATGAATGTGGTTAGAAGCATGTGGATTTTTAAACATAAAGAACATGTTATTAATCATTATCCAAATTTAATGTAGCATGCGTTTCCAAAGAGAGTTAAAACTCGTAATCTTTAACGAGTACCATTACTTCTTAACCATTGTTTTGGAATGGAAAAGAACTTGCAACAACTTAACACTATCCTTCTTATAAACAGTCTTAGTCAGCATAACAAATTAACTTTCCACTAACTTTCATTCATCCTTCCTACAAACACATTTAACCCTTAACACTATCATTCCCACAAACAACTATTTATTTTCACATCACCGTTTCTTTTTCCATTTATTTTGACAATCATATTCATTTAATTTAATAAACAAATTAAAAAATTAACAATTAACTAAATAAACCTTCATGAATTAAATAAAATTACATAAAACTAAAAAATTAAACTAAAAAAACAACTTAAACTAAAAAACAAGTTAAACTAAAAAAACAACTTAAACTAAAAAACAACTAAAAGACTAGTTGCGACGATTCATTCCGTATTTCTCCCTAATCTCGTTGCACAACTCTTAATGTTCGGAACGACTCATTAGATCCATGAAAGTTGTGTCCATGTAAAGGATTTTCTTCTCCTCGATCATTAATTTTTTTTCTTCCAATTCAACCAATCTATTAAGTGATGAATCGAGATTTTGTATTGCTTTCTTCTTCTTCATCTTAGTTGTCTCAGCAATGTCTTCAATGAGGCTTAGCCTCTTTGCTTCATATTCGAGTGAAGTAGAAGAAGAAGAAGAAGAAACTCCTTTGGCTTTGTCCCTCCCAATTGAACGAGTTGTATGTTGTAGAGGTTCTTGAAGTTCCTCCTCAGCTGCAACAAAATCTGAAGCAGAAACCGCATAATCCCCCGTGGTACTTGTCTTTGATCTTTTGGTTGCTTGAAGACCAAATTCCTTAGTAGAAGAAGCATACTTTAGACAATCTTTAACAACCTTCCACATATGTTCGTATGGGAAAGGATGGCTAGTGGTATTCTTGCTATCATGAATGTTCATTTCTTTGGCTTGGCTGATGAAATCCATAAAACTCATTGAATTTAACAACCTTAGCATTAACTATGTGCTAGTGACTCCTGAGGTTGTGAGCACTTTTTTGAACTAGAGGGTTTTTGATTTATTGTTGTACTCCTTTACCGTTGCCCAAAACGCCTGATTGTTTTGGTTGTTGCCAACGATTGAATCTACAGAAACTGATACCCAACCCTTACCCATCAACATCATCGTCTAGTGACAACTTTTAACGATTAACCTTCTCAAGTTTTTCTTGCCCTTTCTTTTTTTGTTGGTGTTTTTAGGGGTGATGAAGGTGAGGGTGGATTCGATATTGGGTGTTGGTGTTTGTTGATTATGTGATTCAATCATCTGTTTGTGTTTGAGAAAATGCTTGGTATTGTTGAAATTCTTCAAATTAGTTAGTTTGAGATAAAGATGGGAAATTGGGAGAACCCGTCCTGTTGAAACTGAGTGAAACCGAGTTGTGAAATTAGGATTGTTGGTATTGAGACATTGGATGGTTTGGGTTTTTTGCCATTGGTGTCATCATTCAGCAAAACAGTGAAAGAAAATGAAGCTCTTGGATCCATTGAGAGTTGTTTGAAAGTGTGGGAGAAAGTATATAAATTAGGATGGAATGAGATGTGTAAAAATGGTAAAGCGTTAAACGTATATATAATGTGGGAAAAAACTAGTTGTTACAACTAGCCGTTACATCTAGTCGTTTAAAAAAAATATTAAAAGGCAAAGTAGCCATTACATTTGAAAAAAAATAAAACAAAGTAAAACCAAAATACCATTGCAAATTAAAAAAATAATATACAAGAAGTAGGCTCCACATTTTTTTGTCCGTTAAATGCCCGTGGGGGCGGGCCACAGGAGGAATGCCCCAACGCAGCCCGTGCCAAGGGCTGCGAAGGACGATGGTGGTGGGAATGAAGTTGGAGAGAGCATATCGGAAAATGTCATTATTGTTACGCCGACCACCAGATCATGAGGCTTTCCCATGGGATGTTTTCTATTTACATTCCCATCTTTTAGAAAGAGTTGCTAAACGATCGGATTAGACAGGCACATGTAGCTTTATCGCCTTACCCGTCATTGAAACACAAGCTGAAGACGTATTAGCCTATATTCCTACTAATTTGATCCCCATTATTGGTGGATAAATCTGTTCGGAAACGGAGCTCTTTTATCGTAGAATTAGACCTGCAATTAATGTCGACTTATCTATCAGTCGTGTTAGGTCTGTCGCTCAGTTGAAAACTATGAAACAAGTATTCGGTAGTTCAAAAATGGATTTGGCACAATATTTGAAGTGGTCGCCCTTGCTCAATTTGGGTCAGACCTAGATGTTGCGACTCAGGCATTACTCAATAGAGGTTTACAGAAGTACCGAAACAATCACAATACGCACCACTTCCGATTAAAAAACAAATTTTAGTCATTTATGCAACTGTTAATGGATTCTATGATCGAATGCTACTAGACAGAATTTCTCAATATGAGAGAGTCATTTCAAAGAGTATAAAAACAGAATAACTACAATCCCTTTTAGAAATAGGTGGCTTAACTAGCAAAAGAAAAATGAAACCAGATACATTCTTAAAGGAACACGCTTTGCCTTACACAATATAAAAGAAAATCAAAAATAAAATAGAATCAAAATAGAAAGATAAAGGAACAAAGTTGACACAATCCCTTTCTTTCCGTTGGTCAACAACCAATCATATACACCGCCAAAGAAGTCTGGCGTAAAACAACACTTTTTAAGTCCTGCTTACAATTACTAAGAAGAAAGTAGTAAGCAAAAGAAGTCAACAACTGAAGTCCATAAGTATGAACCCATCGAATCCAAATCTCATTTAATATGGGCAACCAACCTATGGTGAAAAATGGTTTATGATCTCCTGGAGCATCGATCCAAACGTAGGGGTCTCCCTAAATTCGGGAACAACTATTTGATAGTACAGAATCCGATGCCTAAAGCGCTACACCATTTGATGAAATCTTAGAAAGCATCACAAATCAATTAATTCACTTTCTAGAATCAAAAGGAAGGCAATTACCTACCAAATGGTCCACGTCTAACCTTGTTCGGGCAGTAAATGAAGAAGATTTCAGTACCCTAGTCAGGTTTATGACTTACAAGCCAATGGAACTCATAGTTGGTTATGGGAGGATATTGTAAATCACCTAGATTGAATCAACTATGTTTTCTAATGATTGATATCCATTAGACTCTCTCCAACGTACCGCTCGCCATCACCGCCCTTCGTCGCCCTTGGGCGCCCGTGGCGTAGGCTACGCTGTGGCATGCCGCCTGTGGTAGCCCGTCCGCCCTGTGGCTCGCCCCCACAGGCATTCAACGGACAAAAAAATGTGGGGCCCACTTCTTTTATATTATTTTAATGTGCAATGGTAATTTGGTTTTATATATATATTTTTGAATGTAACGACTACTTTGCCTTTTAATTTATTTAAACGGCTAGTTTTTTCATACTATAAATACGTTTAACACTTCATCATTTTTACACATCTCACTCCATTCAAAATTCTATACTTTCTCTCAATTTAACCTTCATCTACACTATCAAACAACTCTCAATGGATCTAAGAACTCCATTCTCTTTCACTAGTTTGCTCAACGATGATATTGACGACAAAAACCCAAACCATCCAATGTCTCAATACCAACAATCCCAATTTACACAACTCGGTTTCATTCAGTTTCAACAAGCCGAGTTCTCCCAATTTCCATCTTTATCTCAAACTAACCGGTTTGAAGAATTTCAACAATACCAATACCAAATCACCAACACCCAATACCGAATCACCCTCACATTCATCACCCAAAAAACACCAACCAAAAAGAAATAGAAAGAAAAACTTGAGAAGGTTAATCGTCAGAAGTGGTCGCTAGACAATGAAGCGTTGATGGGTAAGGGTTGGGTATTAGTTTTTATAGATTCAATCGTTGGCAACAACCAAAACAATCAGGCGTTTTGGGCAAGGGTAGATGAGTATTAAAATGAATCAAATCCTCTAGTTCAAAGAAGTGCTCACAACCTTAGGAGCAACGCACATGGTTAATGCTAAGGTTGTTAAATTCAATGAGTTTTATCTTCAACTCAAGAGGCAATACCATAGTGGTTGGAATGATGAGGATTTCATCAACCAAGCCAAAGAAATGTACATTCATGATAGCAATAATACCAATAGCCATCCTTTCCCTTACGAATATGTGTGGAAGGTGGTTAAAGATTGTCCAAAGTATGCTTTTTCTACTAAGGTGTTTGGTCAAAGATCAAAGACAAGTAGCACGAGGGATTATGCGGTTTCTGCTTCAAATTCAAACTTTGAAAATACTCCAGAATCAAATACTCTAGAGTGTGGGGTATCACTTGATGATGATAATGATTTTATTGCAGCTGAGGATGAACTTCAAGAACCACAACAACATACAACTCGTCCAATTGGGAGGGACAAAGCCAAAAGCTGGCTAAAATGAAGGTTAAAGGAGTTTCTTCTTCTACGTCACTCGAATACGAAGCAAAAAGGCTAAGCCTCGTTGAAGACATTGACGAGACGACTAGGATGAAGAACAAGGCAATACAAAATCTCGATTCATCACTTAATAGATTTGTTGAATTGGAAGAAAAAATTTAATGATAGAGGAGAAGAAAATCCTTTTCATGAAAACAAGTTTCATGGATCCAGTGAGTCGTCATGAACATGAAGAGTTGAGAAACGAGATTAGGGAGAAATACGGAATGACCTGTCGCAACTAGTCTATTTAGTTTAATTTGTTTTTTTAGTTTAACTTGTTTTTTCTAGTTTAACTTGTTTTTTAGTTTAACTTGTTGTTTTTTTAGTTTAAGCTGTTTTTTTAGTTTAATTATTTAGTTTTATGTAATGTTATTTAATTAATGAAGGTTTTATTTAGTTAGTTGTTAATTCATATAGTTTGTTTATCAATAAAATGAATATGATTGTTAAATAAATGAAAAAAGAAATGGTGACGTGGAAATAAATAGTTGTTTGTGGGAAGGATAGTGTTGGGGGTTAAATGTGTTTGTGGAAAAAATTATCAGAAAATTAATGGAAAACTGATGTGGTATGTTAACTAGGACTATTTGTAAAAAGGACATCTGTTAGCGTTACGAACAGCCTTACTTCTTAATAATGGATCAAAATGACAAAAAGCCCAATACCTCACAACAACGTGAGCTCATGGAGAGAACATATAGTTATGTTTTATGTAACATTGCGGTCACATATTCACTTTACCTCTGTGTATTCTTTTAATTCCATCAAACGCCCTCTGAATTATACATCTTTCTTCACATATCAACAATTAAGTCCCTTTAACGCATTCATAAATGAATCTTCTATGTGATTGGATCTTCGATGACTCGCGCATCACACTTCTAATTGCACACTGAATATTTTCAACAAATGCACATATTTATACCAAATTAACATTTGTTCGATTATTCAAAAACTCATATATAGAGATGGTCTTGATGCTTATAGGTTTGTTAGAGGGTCCATTTATGAGATATCATAATATGGAAGATAACATGATAGAAACTAAAGTATATTTGAATACTCTATCCTAAGGATCAACTGGTGCTCATGATTAGTTTGTAATACCTATATCAACTACTTATACGACAAGTAGTAGGTCACAGTTTATAAACTATTGCTCATTTGGTAGACGTGTTCTTGTAAATGGTTAGCATTTAGAGGTTGCCAGCTTAAGAGAAATATAATTTTGTTGTTCTATAGGTCATACTATAGTTTCTTGAGGTCAATTTTAAATTCAAGAAATTACCAAAATCCTTTTTACCAGCATTAACTTGGATCCATGTGCATCTAACGGACATTTTACTAAGATCAATGTAGTTGTATGTAAACCCAAAGCAATAGAATCATCTTCAATAGATTGGTTGAAGATGGTGTGCAATCCGGTGACATGCTACTTATAACATACATGTTTAGTAGAATAAAAGTGATATATAAGATAAGGTTTACTCAACCATAATGTTACATGACATATAACTATATGCGTAATTAACTACGATTATGGTTTTAGATCCTAAAATATAGCAATATTTTCTCAGATAAATTCCCATTATGTTTTTCTAGTATTAGATCCTCGCCTGAGCCCGGTGTAGGAAACATATCAAGAAATGGGTTGACGATTTTGATATGCTATAACCATAACCAAGCCTGGCTTATCTTATCAATAGACAAGCCATTGATTAGGTCCGGAAAGAATGAGATGCAGACAGACGTTCTGTTACAATGCATTTTGATATAAAGATGAAATTAAAGACATAACAAAAATGATTTCATCTATAAAACCTTTTAATTCAGTTTTATTTAAAGATTTATATGGTTATTAATATAATACAACTTACAACATTTGTTATCAATTTGACACAAACCGTATTTATAAATAGTATTCGTGAATCTTGGTTAATTCAAAGTCTCAAGTCTCAACCCAACACATTTGAATCATTAAATAGTTGAATCTCCAACTGTACAAGTTAGGGCTATTAGGCCGTTGTTTTAAATTGAGATTGTTGGGCCTCAAGTTATGGATTCAGATTTTTGGGCCTTGATTGATATCAATTATCAACGTTTAATTTAAGTAGGTAAAATAGTTTATTAACTGCTATACGCCTATACCACAAAATCTTTATCATCGTTTTAGATTAAAAAGAATATTACTTTAGTATCTCTTTGGTCAGGTTTTGATTAACTAAGCATCATAGAATGCATGGTTAATGAAAACCACATTGTGTTTACAAATACTTAGACTATATTTTCTTGATTTTGTTTCTCTATATTATGAAAAGATTAGCTCGAAAAGACAAATATATTCTATTAGTGCTATATCATAACTTCTTAATCATGATTTTGAATAGCACGACATCAATAAAGGGTATTTGCTATTTAGTTTTGTCGATTATAGTGATATCTCTTAGCCAAACTGATCACTGGAGTTTTATTAAACGCAACCAAACCGCCAGGATTGGTTAGGTCGGCAAGATCAGTCAAACAAGCCAAAACGTGTCAATTTGTCAGATGGGGATTCAAAAGTGTTGATTAATTAAGTTCTTGTAAATGATATAAAGATTGCTCATGAACATTATACCTGCAACGTAACTATATATTTCAAGCATATATAAAAGGAACCTATTTACAAGTTCCCTATTGTGATCTAAACAATTAAACCCGGTTTTCCAAACCATGACCCGCAATGAAAACATCTCGAACCTTATTCACTTTAGTTTAAACGTATCAATCAGTTTTAACGATTTAATAACGCCCATTAGGACTACTACTAATATTTTTTAAACCCAAGGGTTGTAGGGCAGTGATGAATAAGTGCATATCCACTAGAGTAATGATAACTTGATCATGGGTTTGAACTTCTAGTGCCAAAAACTAATGGTTCTCTAATCCCTTAATCATTAACAACTAATCATGCTTTGCTTAGCTCACTCCTCTATCTCCCAAAAAGACATTAAAGAAATGAGGGAGACTGCCAAAAGCCATGCTTTTTATCTTCCTCTTAAATTATTATTTTAAAATATTACTTTTTGATCTACTTTAAAAATAAAAAGACAAATCTTATCACATGAACAACAGCAAAGCAACAGGATCACATGAATCATACAAATATCACAGTAAATTAAATATATATGTACTCCTTGAAAAGACAAGGACAAATGAAATCTACATATAGTAACTTGAATTACAGAAAAAAATAAATATGTAAAAAAAAGAAGAAAAAAACACTTATTTGTTGCTACTCCACCAATGATTCCCACTCCATTCACAACCAAACAAAAAAGTACCACCTTAAACCACCATCATACCATACCCTCTTTGAAATGACTAATTTGCCCTCAAAGAAACTGCCACCAATGTCCACCAACAACCACCAATGACCACCACAAAAGACCCTCAAACCAATAGGTGAAAAGACAAAAATGCCCCTAAAGAAACAGCCACCACCATTGAAACACCACCACCAACTCTTGAACTCCAAGAAACAGAGGAGGAAACAGGGAGTGAGCCAGAGGGTGAAACAGCCATGGTGTTGGGCCCAAAAGATGTTATGTCATCTGGGTTAGGTGGGCTTGGGCTAGAAGGAATGGTGGGCAGTGATGATTCACTAGGTGAAAGTTCACCTCCACTAGGTGAAGGAAACAAAGGAGTGATATCAGGAGATAAAGCAGATGACGGAGAAGATAATGGTGGTGATGATGATGATGATGATGGTGCTGGTAGTAATGCAGGTGCTGCAGAGATTGTACTTGCTGCAATTTGGGCATATGATAATTGGGAAGATGATGAAAAGGATAGAAGGTATAAACCTATGGTAAGTAAGATGAGTGCCATTAATGATGAGTAAATCAAGAAAGTGTTCAAGAATGATGAGTAAATGAAAGAAAGTGTTGAAGAAAGTGTGTAATGAATAAGAATGTTGAGAGTGAAGAGTGATGAGAGGGAGTTTATGCTTATGTAATGAATGTTGGAATGATTGATTGAGGAATCATATAAGATTGGAATTTTGGGTGGGGTGGAGGTATAGGTCCAACAAAGTAACATGTTTTCTGTACTTTATCTCTCCCAAAATACACCTAATACAATAATTTACTTTTGATTTTCTTAAATCAAATCTTTTCCATCTACACTTTTTCTATTTTTCATGATTAAAATAAAAGCAAACATGACATAGCTTCTCGGGTTTGAGTTTAGTTTAAAGAAGCTGGAATAAGTTTCGGGTCAAATAAATTCTTGGGTTTGAGGGATAAGTTTGCAGGCTGATCCATTCAATTCGTTTGTTTTTAGAAATTAAAGAAAAAATCTTTGATGTAATAACTTAAACCGATAACATTTATTATGTCAACTAAAAGAATAGGAAACATTAGGTTTTACAGTTTAAATATAATTATATTACATTCATTTGTGTGTTTGGTTCTAAATTTGTAGTTTTAAAGTATTGGTATGTAAATAATAATGTAATAAATTTTTTGGTCAATCAGGCAGTGCTCATGTCAATCCATGTATTTAGTATAATTAGATTCAATTGATGATAAAACACTTGATGATCGTTAGTTCTTGCTTCTAAAGCTGGGGATTTTATAACAGTAAATAGTTGTTTGAAAAATGTTAGGTTTGATATGATTATCCTGCCAAACAGATGTAAAAATAGAAAAACATTGTAGACTTGTATTTTATTAACTTGATTAATTTCTTTAGATTAAAGAAATCTTAGAAAATGTATTATGGCCATCTCTTACAAGAAATCTAATAAAAATAGAAAAACCTTCTAGTTTATTAACTTGATTAAATTATTTAGATTAAATTCATTTTGGTATGATTAGTGGTTAGCATGTTTCAACTGTACACATAAAAGAAATAAAACTGTAAGTTCCTTTAAACATTAAGATTTTCGATTGTGATTTTATTTTTTCCTATATGCAAAGTAAATTATTGTTTTAATAAAAAGATTATTTCGAACACTGATATATGTTTATTTTCATCAATTGTGTAGTACTCAAATACTAACGTATTTAAGCTAATAAGCAAATATGTAAGGGTATTTAACAATTAATTTGTAAGAGACGCAACAATATTAGTAGATGAAATTTCTAATTTTTACTCAACCACTTATTCACTTAAAAAAATATCTTTTAAACTTTTTTTATTTCTATTAAGCAATAAGGAAAGAGACCCTTGATTTCAGCATGAAATGAAAATATTATTCCAACCTTGAATTTCGAAGTAGTCACCTGCTCCTACTAGGCGATGCTTCTTTCACCGATCATCATTTTTTAACTCTCGTTTGTTTATTTAAACGTCACATAAACCATCTCTAAAACAATCTTTAAAATGTTAAAATGCATCTTTTAATCATTCCTAAACCTTTTTTTATTAATTTAATTTAATATAAGCTAATTAATATAATTTAATATCGCCTGGTATTGGCAAAAATTAAATACTTGTTTTCGCATCCATCACATGGTGTTTGCTAGTGAAAGGACAAAAAATAAGTTACGTTAAATGTATATTTATAGTGTGTAAAATAAATATGATTAAAAATTATTTTTTAAATTTTAAACAACATTATATCTTTTGAAAGGAGCCGGGTAACAGTCGACCATTGGTGTTGCCTCGCTTGGACAACTCGAAATCAACATCTTTTAGTAACCCGCAAGGTGGTGGGGCCGTGTTCCTAACTTCCTGCGTTACCCACTCTACCCCCAACCCACTCGGCTTAGCGTTATTAACCTTATAAAAGACGATGAACTAAAACCATTTATAGTATTTTTTTTTCTTGTCTTAAATACAACATATGTATTAGATTTTTTAGTTTTTTACTTCTTGCAAATGTAACTCTTTACAACTAAGAAGACACCATTATATTTCAGATATCTGATTATTACAGTTATCTTTAAAAATGATATTTCAGATATATTATTAGTATTATTATTATTGTAATATTTTAGAAATAATATTTTAAATATTTGATTGTTACTATCTTTGAGTCGACCAAAGCTGACACGTACTAGTAGTAGATAGAGTCGCATGGATGAAAGACAAAAGGGCGTTTCTTAAAGTCAATATATTTTACTAAGTTTCGAATGTGACAGTAAATGCATTTTTGTTGGAAGTGTTATTTGAACGGAAAGCATTCCATATACATAATCGGAGAAATATGAATAATCAAAATAAGATGTTTAAATATAAAGTGTATTTTGTTACAAATTGTGAGAAGATATAATGAGTAAAAAAGGTCACAAAAAAAATTATATCTCACAATCTAAATCGAATTTAAAAAAAAAATAATTCCGAGCTTTTGTTCCCCTAGCCGTCCTCACTAAGAAAAAAAATACACGAAAAATAAAAAAAATTAACGTTTTTGTGTCATTATGAAAGACACAATGACGTCATTGTGTCATTATGACAGACACAATGACGTCATTGTGTCATTATGAAAGACACAATGACATCATTGTGTCATAAAAGACAATGAATTTTTTTTATTTTATTCTGAAAGAGGACGACGAGATGAACAAAGACTCCGAAGTACTTTTTGAAATTCGATTTAGATTGTGAGATATAATTTTTTTTGTGATTTTTTTAGCATCATTGTGTCTTCTCACACTTTGTAGCAAAAATATATTTTGTAAAATAATCTCACCCTAATCAAAATTTGGCTTTTTACCTACTATAAATATGTTATTTTACCGACTTCAAAAACAAATAATTTATGTAATCTTATTTATAATAATTATTATTCTACGGGTAAGCAATATCCTTGATGAGAACTTCTCAAAGAAAAACACGTCAAGACAGACTCAAAGTAGTGTGCTTGAAATGTAAACTCTGTGAAAATTAATGAGAACTTATCTCACATAAGATAAAAGTGAAATCTCGCAAAGGTATATAAGTGAGAGCATTCCTACGACATTACTTCCCTATCAATAAGGAAGAGGAGGAGGCCAAAAAAGTGTGAAACATCGTTAGAAGCTCATGTGCGGCGAGCATGAGTGATGAGTGTAATGATTCGTTTTAACGACATACTTAACACTTTGTTGTTGGGGATTTCTTAATAGAGTAATGACCGGATGATTCTGAAGTCGTGTGATTTCATTTTCAGATCAAATAATTGGAGTGTATACCAATGATTTGACCGGATAAAATCAGAATTGATTCAAGAATTCGTATGAATTTTGGATGTTGTTTGTAATTCGAGTTTTTCTCTATTCTATCTCTTCTGGATTACCAATCCCAACATAAACGGGGTTGAAGTTTTCCAAGATAACTTCTATTACGGTTTTGAACAAACTACACCTTTAGTCCCTCAAGTTTAATTAATACATTTTTGGTCAAAAACGAATTTCTAATGCATTTTCTACGAAGGACTTTTGTTCAAAATAAAAAACTTCCAAGCTGACCTGGCAGCTCGACCCCAGCCAGGGGCTCCCGCTTGGACCCCGCTTCTCTCGGGGGCGCTACCCCCGGACCCCCATTAGTCCCGATGACATTGAAACAAGCGTGCACTCTTGTTTGAATGACACACGCAATCTCTAATTACACTAAAATATTTAACATATTACCGCAAGCCACCTTTATACATTTTAAGATTGGTTCAGCATAAGAAACTTAGTGATGATTAACTTAGTAGTAAAGTGGTTACAACTCATGGTGTTTTCAATGGGTTAGGTTCAGTAGGAAGTTCGTTTGGATCACAGTTGATAGCAGGTTAGTGCTACTAGTAGTTCTTGCTAATTGGATTTTATTGACAGTTACTACCAATGGCTCACAGCTTCTGCTCATGGCCAGTAATTGTTGTTGTTGCTCGCTTATAACTAATAACTAATAGTTAATTTATATTTCAATCAGTCAATTAGACCGATTATATTTTTATTAGAGACGTTTAACTCATCTATATTAATGTTTGATATGTTTCTCCTTTCACATAGTATAAAACTAAGGTGTTACTTGGTTGAGAATGCGCCTTGAGTGATCTCTCAAACACACACAAAAACAATCCAACGATCTAGAGTTTTTTCCTGCTTTCCATTGCAGGTATGAATCCGGGCCTATTGTATTATCGATAGCACACAATACTTCAGTTGTAGCATCTCGAAAGGCGGACGAGTTCTCTAAGAAGAGACGCACAATCTACTTTTTAAGGGGCACATGTTGAACATAAATTTTCATCTGCCATCATCTTATATTTTTCATTGGTCTTCCTTTACTAGTTTTGTAATTCATTTTCCTTGCGTATAGTAATTGCATTTTAAATTGTTTTATATTATTACAAACATTCTCCCACCTGGTATATTAAGAACTATGATAATCACATAAACTTATATATATTACTATATATGTAATATATAAGATAATTATTTAACCATCTCCTTCTCTCCGCTTGATCTTATTATATTTTATTCACTATGTATGAAGGGGTTATGCGGTTATGATGGTTCTTTATTTAAAATTAAATATAGTTATTGAACTTGCTTTTATATATGTTTTACATATTTTGTGTAAATTCAAGAAAATTTCTACTGAACTGATAAGTTTTTATATATATTTAAATAAGACTCAAAGAAACAATGTGTAAAACAAAATAAAATCATAATTTATCATAAGCCATCAAATACATATATACATACAAAAAGAGGCTTGTGCTTTATTAGTAAGTTTTGGTGAGCATGAAAAGCGTGAATAGTTTGTTGGGTTAGGTTATGTGAAAACAGGGTGTCAAATAGCAAGTGGTTTAGGAAAGAGACAAGATTGCTCTGTTGTATCATGTGGTGGATTCTTTTGTCTTTTTATTTCAGACAGAATTTACAGAATTTATAAAAGTAATGAAAATTAATAAAACTACTTATACAATTTTATTATTTGTGTAAAGTTTAAGTTTTAAACATTTGAGGCACTGAACTTATGAAGTATGATCCAATCTTTAAAATTTTAATTACTTAGGATGGACACGTGAATAAACTAAATATTAGGGTGAAGCACTTTTAAAAAGTTCATGAACTAGATGACTTTAATGTGTAAGAAAAGTGTTCCATTTTTACATTTATAAATCCCATAAAAATGTGAAAAGAAGAAAATATAGTATAGTGTAGTTGACCTAATATGCCCTTTTCAAATTCAACCAAGTTGTAAAATAATTTAATATTGTTTTGTTGAAAGGTTTTAGTGCACTGTGAATCATAGCATCCGAGGCTCTTTAACGGATACCAAACTTTTGTATGAAATTATTGGGCAAGTTCAACATAACTCCAAACAAGCCCTACTAGCATATATATATTATGCAAGTCTTGAGAGTGATAGCTTACAATGTAAGCACTAAGTTCTTTTATATAAAGCTCTGATTTTAACTTCAACAATTTGTTACAGGTTGTATATAAATTTAAAAATTATTTTATAACAAGAACGACCAAATACAACGATTTAGAATGCTCTAGTAATCTAACTGTAGGTAGTGTATGAATCAATATAAGATCACACGTATGATGTTTAAGAAATCAACGTTTAAAGAGTTATCTGTGGATGATAAGGATGATGAGGAACCAACGAACCCCTCCTATGTATGTAATTGAGTGAAGTTTATCTTCGAAAGGTGCTAGCACTTCTAATTCAAACAAGGAGCGTATGATAACAAAAATATTTTTTTTCAATGGTTTGTTATTTCTCACCTTTGAAACTTCACTTAAAATTGTTGTAAATCTTTAAAACTGATGCAAATCTTCTAATGACAGAATGAGAGGGGGCACTTTACCGGACTTATCTCTTGTTCTAGTGAGTGAAATAAGCAAATCAAGACTATTTAAAGTAAGGGCGGGTCAATTTATTTTGAAGACCCAAATCTAAGTAAAATTTTGGAGGTATTACCCTCTTCTTTATAGATCCACCTACACTTATGGATTCATCTACATTGTTAGGTTCGTTATTTTTTATTGTTGTTATGGATTTTAGTACAAAGTCCTTTTGTGATTCTATTTTAGCTTCTAGTTTCTACATTTTTTATGGTTGAGATTCAAGTCCAATGATAAACAAAGTTTATAGATTTAAATGTAGAATTAAAGAGTGTGTGAGTTAGTCGTTCTAAAAAATTTGAACCATAAATCTCGTATGCACTTCAACATGTTTGTTTATATGTGCATAATCCTTGGAAACCACACTTTGGTAACCTCAATTGTATTCTTTGCTACATTCTTGAACCTTAAGTCATGAGTAAAGCCATATCTATCAACCATTTTGTCTCATAGGATAGGAGAGGCTCTTATGATACTTGTTCCACTTCTCGTAATTTATTATCTTAGCCTTCTAGCTATTATCTCTCGCTCAAGTCTTGAAGTTGAATATCATGGCGCCATTAACGTCATCAAAACATGTCAGCTTAAAATCTCCTAGAGTTTCATTGTCCTCTACCACACACCTATATTATATATTGAAGCTGACACTCATTTGCCTTGTATATAACACACACATCAATGCACTAAACATTGTAAAATTGATATTCACTTGTTTGAGACAAAGTAGCTATATATTTTGTTCATGCTCCTTTAAGCTCACAATACAAGGTAGTCGTACACTAAAATCTTCAAAAAGTTCTTGTTATCTCTAAAACCCCCTTCAACTTTATTTCAACAAAATATTCATTCTTTTCACAAAACTGATTCTACCATTTAATATTTTCAATAAGAGAGTACATCAATGAAAATTAAGGTGGGAGGTGCATTTTTTTAATGGCCAACTAATACTATAATCGTGACCACCCAGGTAAACCCATTAGCGGAAGACCACCCACACCTGCGAAACAAACAACGCTAGTTACCCGGCCATCCATCATTCTAAGAGGAACCCACCACCTAAAGGCTCATCGTAATAAAACCCCTCACCCACTTGAAGCATATTACACCAAGTGAGACTCAAACTTATAAGCTCAAATTGGAAAGTCATTGGATACCTCCTCCCAAACCAATTCTAGGGCTCATTCGCGTGAGAGGTGCATTTAACCTCCCCCATTCAAAATACATGGTGTAAATGTGTAATAATGTAGTTAAATAGAGATACATTCCACCCATGTGTTATCATCATCTTTATTTTGGATGATCAGTTTTAAAGGTAACAGTTGCAAGGAACTTGATTCTGAATACATTATCTGAATATTTGAGTTCATTTATCCTAGCTAAATAACCAAAGTTTTCCAAACACCGTCTCAAATAGTAAACACCTGATTATTTGATCCTGATTATTTCATATCATAAGAAAGCTTCCAAAATGCAATCCCAAACACTCTAAGTAGCACAAAAAAGTGTTGTTGACATTGTAAACTACACTAAATTTTGAACTGGAATTTCAGTTTTCCATCAATAAACCCATTGTGGGAATTGGAATAATAAGCTAACTAAATAAATTTTAGGTGTTTTCCTATAAATAAAGAAAATTAAAAAAAAAATCATTAAATAACTAACTCAGTATACAAATACAACAATATGCTTGCTTACCAGTGTCCACAAGCTGCTGTGACGTATTCATACCCGCAAAGCTGCAACTTCTTCATTTCTCCAGGCAGTTATGATTCTTTTTTATCCGATATCAGAAACAACCGCCCGTTTATGAAAGTGATGAAATTTTGTTGATTTGCAGCTGCACTCAAGCCTAAAAAATGTGGCTGTAGATGACTTGTGTGGATCGAGACTTGGATATGGGTCAGGAAAAAAATCATGCCCATTGAAGCCCATCAAACCCGAAATCTGAATTTGTGACGGGGCTGTCACCAAGATCATGGTGTTCAATTACTTGGTTTTCACCAACAGGGTCCACGTATGGTTCTAGAAGATCAGAAGATCTCTCTGATGGTATGCCGTAATCTTTAAGAATGCAGGGTGAGGCAGCCGAAGAAGCCTCTCTCTCTAGAACCGCAAGATAATTGTCTTCGAACTCAAAAACCAAGTATTTGTCCGTGCATGCTGTTGGAAAGAACACCGTATGGATCAGAAACACAGATTCTATTAGGAGAAATTTTAGCATAAAGGAAAACAAGGTTAACTGGGGCTGGAATCCATTTTGACCCACAACTGAAATGGAAAAAAGAATTTGTTGGTCAGACTGGTTTGAGATGGTTCTAAAATGGTCAGTTTTGACAGGCATCCATTTTAAGCCGCAACCCAAATGGTCCATTATGCTGTCTCTAGATTTTGTACAAGTTATAATAACAGAGCATGCACTCACAATCAACAAGATGAGCAAGATGGTGAATGTTCTTTATTCGAGTTCCATTGAACTTCAGAACCTGTTGAATTATTTTACATAATAAGGTTGGTATTTCTGAGTGAAGTAACTATGGAAAGACAAAAAAAGATGTAAATAACAGAATGATATATTAATGATCCAAAAAAGATTACTTGCCTGCTCATTGCTCATATCCTCGTACCCGATGTTAACTTCATTTGCCAATACCTGCAAGTTAAGTACAATGTCAGGAGAATATCCAAACAGCATTTTAAACCAAACTTCAAACAAGGATGAAAATCATATCTGATAAAAGAAAGATTATATGTTTTTCTATCTTTAAAATAAGTAAACAGAAAAATAAATTTTATTTTTGATCATGTAAAAATGTGTATGTAATGACATTATGGTAAAGACTTATGTAGCAGAAATGTCTTTGACGTGGTGTATTGACCACAATAGCAGGGCCATTACATTAGGCTGAGGGGGCCAACACCGGCAGGTCGAAACGGGTTGCGCAAACCCATAAACTAATTTTTATACATTTTTTTAATATAACTTTTCAGAAAGCGATAATTGCATACACTTCAGATGACTTTCAACCCATTTGACCTGTTTGACTATACAGCCTGTTTCTACTTTTTACTTAAATAGTTTACCTAAATCCATTGGAATCTAACGTTAAGATTCAAGCATGCTTACCTGCGATAAGATCACAATCTGTTCTCCTTTGAACCTTGCCATGGAGTAACGTGCCTTTGTCAATAACTTTAACTAAAACATAATAAAGAATAACCAAATGAGCTCCTAAACCAATAAATTTCCATAATATGTGACTGCATCAACAAGAAAAATAGAAATACACTAACCCCTATGCTGTCTTCACATTCCTCGCTGTCAAGAAGAAAAAATACAAAATAGATAATAAAAGCATTAACAACTACTGTCAATATATTAAACAAATCTGTGCATGAAAAACACTAAGAGAATACATACTCTATCAGTGGTTCTGACAGAGGAGTAAAAACTAAGCCAGCTACTATCAAGTATGATGGCTGACCCCCTTCGATATGATAGGGTACCTATAGTGTAAGCCATGTTATAGAGTATTAAATTAGTTACACCATAAATTTTCATATTAGCAAGAAATTTATTGATTATGAGGGTTCACATCAACAGAGAAAAATGGTGTTAGTAGTATACCAAATGAACACGCGGATTCATGGCGGTGTGAACTTTCATGAAAGCCCCTGATCTGATTATACCAAGCTCTGCTATATCCCCAGTGAATCTGTAAAGCAAAACATCAGTCATTACATCATGTGAATAACACGCGCATGTAATTTACCAAATAAAGTGTTTGTGGTCAGCCTGGCCCTTTCTTACATCTACTCAAAATTATACGTTCTTAACTCAACCCATTACCCAACCAGCCAGCCCACGCATTTCCTCTAGTCCATGTGCTAAAAGCAGTTGTTGAACATAAACCCTGTTTATATTTTACATAATTTGCATATCATGTAGTGCTATAATAATGATCAGAAAAGCAAAGGAAAAGAAAATTAAACTCATATGAGTTGCTACGTCAATTTATATAGCAGAATCAGAGACTTTACTTTTGACTAATGAGGTAGCGAAATGCAATGCGTTCAGTTGATCGAAATGGGACTGTCCCTTCTGACCCAACTTCTACACCATCAAAGCTTACAATTACATCTCCCTGGAAAGTTAAAAAAAATATGAATACTCTAATTTCACTTGTTTCTTAATTTTTCAACATGTTTTTTGATAAACCATAAGTATGAATAACTCAAGTTTAAATAGTAGTGTACCTCCTTCAACACATTACTGGCACCAGAAGTGGGTTCCACACGGCGGACAAGTACACCCTCGTTAGATGGCACTTTTAAGCAGGCACGCAAAGCGGGATTCTCTAACTTTTGCAATAATATTCCAAGAGAGGGGAAACCTGAAATATTAAATATAAATATATTTCTTTTTTTTCCCCTGGTTGAAGAGGGAGGTTGGTTGTTAATGAGTCAAAACCGATTTGATTGAAGTGGATCTTTTTTGTACAGGTCAAAACAGCTTGGGTAAGGTAGTTTTGACCTGCGTGCTCTTTTTTTGGTCCATTTAATGATGATGATGGCAATAATATAATGAATATATTAATTATGATTAGGTAAATATTTACATTAATAACCTATATCTTTGAACAAAACAGAAATAGGTGTAATCTAAATTCTCTCACCGGTGTACTTCCCATTCCTCTCATAATCATCCAGGAAATGAGACACAACCGTTGTTGGAATCACATATCCAATGTTTTCAACATCATCAGACCTGTACACCTAAAAACATAAATAGGCATAAAACATATGGAAGAACCTGGTATTTTCTTGTGATAAAAGCAAGCCAAACTATAAGTTTTCTGATGAAATATTGTTCACGACTGATTCTTTAATGTTCACTAGAAACAAGTAAATGCTGCAACAACCATGGTCAATCTGCTGGAGCATTTTTTTTTTTTGAACATCAAATTTTTAACTCCCAAGTCCTAGTACCAACTAACCTGGCACTTGCAAGGAGTTAAACCCACACCACTTTTGTGGAGGGCAACACAAATGCCACTAGGCTACAAGGCCATGGGCAGGAGCATCAAATGTGTACAGGAATTTCGTTTTTCCATATACAAATGATATATCCCATGTAAATTTAGTTAGCTAATGTATTCACTTTAATTAAGAAAAAAGAGTATCAATTTGACCTACAATGCTCCACTGTTCTTCACATTTTTAATCTAAAAGTAGTGGTTTAACAGTTTTTAAAAGTAAACAAGTTCTATTTAGGGTATTTTTCAATACAAAAAAAAACCCACTTTGGTCCTATATTTATTTTACGTAACCAACTTTTTAGGTCAGAAAATATATACTGAACTTCCAAAATTGTAATGAACTTTCAACAAAAAATATTTATGGTAATGCGCATCAGTAACTTTAACCAGGTTGACTTTTAACAGATGTGACACCTCGAAACCGCTTAACTTGAACTATTATCGTTTTTGTTTCCAGCCTAACAAAAGCTGATTACCTTTTTATGCAATTTACCCTTGCAATCATAATACTTGCCCATTTGGCATAAGACTCTTGTATGATAACATAAGGAGCATATTAGACTCTCGTTTACCTGAAATGCCACACCGATGCATTCTCCCTGATCATTGAAAGCAGGACCACCACTATTACCTACAAAATAGCTGGTAAGCAGTGGTTACAGCAGGAAGAAACATAGAGCATCATGACATTAGTAAAGCAAAGGGAAAAACAATTATTATCTTATAAAATTAAAGAAACGTGTGGATTTACCAGGATTAATTGCTGCATCAATTTGAATGCCCAACAGTTCAGCTGATCCATGCGCATAGGAGGTAACCTGCCATTGAAACCCAAATTCAATCAGAACGTGTGTGATACAACTGAACTTTTTTTTTTTTCACCACAGAAGATGTTATGGGGATTCTCATGCTGATTTCTCATTACACATTCATATTCAAATTTGGGTATATCACTGCAAAAAGCTAAAGAAAACTACAAACTATTTTCCAATGAAAAGCTAATTACTTCTTGAATAGATTCCTAGAAATATAAAGTTACAACCATGAAAGACCATAATGTAGAACAAACCTCTATTCGAGATACAACCCCTTTGGTCACTGAAATGGTGTCTCCCCCAAGTGGATACCCTACAACAGTTACTGGATCCTGTAGACAAGAAGTTTGTAGTTACAACACATATCCTATAAGCACTTTTCTTTTGGTTCAGTCAATAATTTCAAGTTACAATCTAGAACATTTATAGATCTTGAAAATGAACTTCATTAATTAATATCTTTGTTCTTTAGGAAGAGTGGAAAGTGTGCAGATAAACTAACCTGAAGACGAGGCAAATGGCCGAACTGAAGTGGCTCGGCTCCTTCCCAAAATTTCTCATTTTCCACTGAAAGCAAAGCTATGTCACACTCCATGCCTTTAGCCAAAATCTGTAAGTGAATTGTGATAAGAACATGAGAAGCAGCATCTACAATATATATACGAACAAAATATTGACAGAGTGCTAGAATTACGATAAAGGGAAATAACCATCTTATACATCCCCAAACCAAAAAATCAAATTCACAACGTGATAATAAGTCGTCATAACTTTTAAGATTATATTCACTTTGGCATATAAGAAAGTTTACTCCTCTATCCTATTAGTAAGAATACCTTAGCCACATACTTGGTATCATCCCCCCTTCTCTTGACTTTGACCTGCAAACAATAGAAAGAATGGTACTCAACAATTGTGAAATCAACTACTAGAGCTCAAGAAAGCTTTTTTAGGATTATTCGACAAAATAAAAAAAATCATGAAAGGCATCATATTAATGTGAGACTTCATATAACTTCCTCTGCATTCATATGATGATGCCTTCATTAAGAATATGTCATAATGCAAAAACCACAGAAACCAAGTTAGGCTCAAAAGTTAAAAGGCTACTGGCATTACAAGTTTGCCACGTAAATTGTAAGGACAAAGGTAATATTAGTTAAGAATTAAGATGAGTCCTCTATTTTATGAACTTTATTATATACGGAAAAAAAAAACTTTTGTTACATTATATATTAATTTTATGTAACCTGGATCTGAATCAAAAGAATATCATTTATTAATAAGGAACAGTGAAATAACATACTTGTGTGTTATGTTCAACACAATGAGCATTTGTCAAAAGCTTTCCATCACCAATCATGAACGCACTGCAACAACAATGAGAAAGAAATGTTTGACTATGCCACGACAAACATAGGAAATTATTTCAGTTTTTGATGAAAAAAATAGGTATACATACCTTCCTGTGCTTGTATATTGTCTTTGCTTTTGCCAAGGGAGGGAATAATCAGGTGCAGTATGAGTACAATAAACCTAAACAAAATAATTAAACATCAATAATCTCTGAAGCTAGCTATGGTTAGCAAAGAGAATAACAAGGATGTTAGCATAAACTGAATTATGAACAAGCAGAGATACACCCTTCATCCTAAATTGCATAAGACTGTCACCGTTTTCTTGGGTCCAAAATAAACGAGATTATGGAGTTTTTGGTAGAATGTGATCATCTCCATATTTTGTAATCAAAGCCAAAATAAATAAGATCCAAGATATCTTTCGAACCTTTCTTTTTCTTGCAACAGCAATAATATTGTTTTAGCACAGAGAGCATAATATCAAAACTTATGGTCATTGATGTGGTTTTAGTGTTTTACTATTAATGAAGGATGCAATTTGAAACTTTCAACTACTTTCTTATATAAATTTACCTTCACAACAGCATTAAGAAAAGAAGCATCTTGAATTTTAGCAGTGTCAGCCTGGAAACAAGAAGGGGGTTCAGATTGCAGTAAATAAAGGATCACTTTTACAGGTAAGGGAACATGGGGTCAAACAAATTAGCCTGGATGATGCAACTTACATTAAATGTTCAGAAAACACAGACAAAATCATATAAATGTGTTTACATAACTTAAACCAAGAAATCAATTTGGAGTATAAAAACATTTCAACAGAACAATAGATAGCAGAAGATTCTGTATAGGATCGAAATAAAATATGGCCACTCTGAAGACCACCGCCAAACCTTGAAATTAAAGAACAAAAAAGCAGCCCATTGCTCACTGTAGTCCAACAAAAATCAACTTGGGATCTATTTAAGTTTTGTTGCACAATAAACAGCAACAAATCATTCATCCTTGATAGCCACGTCACTAATACCATAAAATCTACTGAGTCATATAACAGAACTTAAGGAACAGCTAGTTGCCATGAATCCAACTACATGTATCAGCATGAAAATGGAAAAAGAATCAAATCATAAACAGATTATTGGCAGAATCCCTTAATACCTGTTGATCCTTTAAGTTACCCATAAAACCTTTTGCAATTTTCCTCTGTGTACCAAATGACTTGAAGGCAGTTGACTGAGGTTGTTCTGCATTTTTTATATCACTGTAATCATCAGCATTTGAATACTGTCTTTCATCTCTTGATCTTCTTGAAAGCTTTTTAATATTAGCTTCTTTCTGTATGCATAAACACCAACAAAAACAGAATAACAAGGTTACCAGCATGCCAATGAGATTTGAGTTTAAAGTAGTAAAAAGAACAAGCAAAAATTAATATTTATTAGGGTTATGTTTCATGCAGAGGCCAAATAGCACAACTTTTTTACAAATCTAGAAGAAAATATCCATTCACTTAAAATATCAAGCATCTAAAAATCTTGTGAAAGTGACACCATGCTGACAATGAACTGAACCAGGCTTTAAAAATGAATGTGTTCCATTACTTCACTTAATCAAACACAGCACGCCTAGAAAGGGCTAAATATAGCATAACATTTGGACTAAACACCAACCAACCACCAGGTCATCTGATCGTTTACAGCCATACACACCAACTAAACAATCAAAAATAGCAAAACTCAAAACTCAACCATCAAACAATCCACCTAACTACCATCACAACTAACCTAACACAAACAAATCACACCAAAACTCAAAATCCTCCACACACACGTTCCTGAAACTAACTAAACAAATTCACGCTTATCAATCAACAAATATACCACCGGCGATAATTTCCGATCATTTTCCTTAGGCGTTCTCTTCTTCAGTCTTCAACTAACTAACATCATAACTAACTTAACACAAACACATCACACCAAAACTCAAAAACCTCCACACACATACACATTGCTGAAACTAACTAAACAAACTCACGCTTATCAATCAACGAATATACCTCCGGTGATGATTTCTGCACATGTTCCTTAGTAGTCCTCTTCTTCGGATGTTGACTCTTGCTCGCGGCTTTAGGAACGACTAAACGAGCAGCTGATATCTGCGGTGAGGAGAATAGACGGTGGGAGGAGACCGTGTGGCGAGATGTTCCGGCGGAGGCGGTGGCGTTGAACCAGCAGGATGCGACGGCGATCGCCATTGCTCACGGCGGCCCTACGGTGGTGTGAGGGAGGAGACACTGTGTTGTAAAACCTTGGGGGATATGAGTTACCTTATCCGCTCTGTGCAGTGGGTTTAAGATGACTTGCTCAAATAGTCCCTCGACTGTTATTTGTTACAAATTTGATCCAAATGTGTTTGTATGACACAAGTTTGGTTTAGACTTAAGATATTATGTAAACTAGTGTCGTGCTGGTACATATCAGTGCCGACTGAATACCATCGATACTGGTACCAACTTTCTTTTTTAGATTAATGGTTTTGGTACTTTCAGTGATACCTGTATCGATCAGTAACAAACCAATAAAATCGATACGGTATTTGATTTGTACTTTCACTTATTCTCGGTTTTGGTATTCCGATGCGTTGACGATCTCGTCCATGATGATAAACAAAAATTTTATATAATTTATTTGAAGTTTTCATAGTGTGCAAATTGTGGTTGATTTTGGAAATTTTTATCACCTAAGTAGGTGGTTCAAATCATATCGTTTGCGTATATTAGGTAGTTAAATAAATAATAGAGTAAATTATTATTTTAACCCTTAGGGTTAGGGCCATTTAACTCTATCAGTCCAAAAAAAAATCTTTTGACATATCAACCCTTAACATTTTATTTCTTAACTGTTTTGGCACCTGACACTGACTCTGTTAATTTTTTTCTGTTAATTGTAAGAGTATTTTGGTCATTTTTCATCTTAATGACTATTTATGTAAATGTTAAATCCTTAGGGTTATTTATACATATTTTTAAAATTACCAATACAACCATTACACACCACAACCAACACAACTTCGATTGCTATGTAACACAGGAATCCCTGAAAAAAATCATCTCAACATCAAAAACAAGTTCGTCGGAATCGACGGCAGCGGTCCCGGCTCCGGCGACAGCGATCCCGGCTCCGGCGACAGCATCCCGAAGAAATAACCCATTTCCACCCCTTCCCCCTCTTCAAAACCCCCATCGCCACCGGTTTCTGCCCCTCCGCCTACCACGCCACCTTCTTTATGGACGTGAATCTAGTCGCCGGAAACACAACGCCACCGATGTCTTGGAAGGCGGAGAACGACGACGTCACAGGAGACGATATAGATGGGTCGGTCAAACGTTGGACCACAGTCATGAATTCATTTGGGTTTGTGTGGGTTACTATAAGGTAATATCAGAAGATTATAAGGCTGATGCAACCAAAGAAGCCAAAACAACCAAAGGTCTTCCTGCATGCATGTACTGGACGTACAAAGGTAGAAGTGCTTCGGAAGTTTTACACTCTAAATCAGAAAATACTCTAAGTGTAAAATCTTCCGAAGTCAAAGTCCAAATCTTCCGAAGCCAAAGATGAAGTCTTCCGAAGCCAAAGATGAAGTCTTCTGAAGCTTCAGAGACAAAGTCTTCCGAAGCACTTTTGCTGTGAAGACTGATTTCTTCCGAAGACAGAGAAAGACATGCTTTCTCTGATCTACTTTACATAAAGCTGACACACTTTCCGCTGCAACTCTTAAGACTCACCAACTTGTATGAGTTGGTGAAAAGTCCATGCTTTTGTAAACTGTAGATTAAGGTCTTTGTCTGTAACTTTCTACTTTTGTACCTGTAAACCTTTTTGTAATAGAAAAAGATGTGAGCTATAGCATGTCATAATCACTAGTCAAAAGGCAATCTGCCTTTCGACTTTAGATTGATCTTGTTGTCTAGATTAGTCAATTCCAACTGTTCTTCTAAGTATTGACGGTTGTAGGATGTAGTATAAAGAGTCTCAGGTTCTTGTAATTCAGATATGCTTCGTAACACTTGTAATAGAACTTGAAAGCAATATACAACACTCCTTGAAAACCATATTTCTATGTTATTTTTGCTTGTTCTGTCTCATTACTTACTTGTGTTCGTAGTATCCTCATAATCAAACCCCGTTCCCTATTTGAACTGTTAAGTATTCCAAGTCTCTCCTCATTGTGAAACTGATTGTGTTAGGCACCCTTACCTGGTCCTGTAATTGGTATCAGAGCGTTTCAGGCTCTTGATTGTAAGATCTCACCATCTTTAATCCCCTCAGTTTCACAGTTCACATAACATCTCAAATGGCAGCTATCACAAAGGCTGATATGAAAACCGGTACAATGACAAAGTCCCCACTGATCACTCCTGAAGACTTTGATATTTGGTGTTAAAGAATGGAAGGCTTTATCAAGTCTCAAGACTCCAGGATGTGGGGGTCTGTTGTCGATGGACCTCATGTACCATCCACCTCTTCAGCTGCTGCTGGTGGTGGTATGATACCAAAGGAAGTGGCTGACTATTTTGATGATGACTGGAAGAAGATTGATATTGATCAGAAAGCCATGACCGCCCTCCAAATTACTCTTCCTAACTCTATCTACAGAGGCTTCAAGAAGTGCAAGACTAAGCAACTCTGGGATGCACTGAAGCTGATGTATGAGGGATCTGATGATGCAAAAGAAAACATAAAAGACCTCTTGAAGCAGCAGTTTGAGAACTTCACCTTCAAGACAGGTGAAACCATGACTCAACAATACTTTAGGTATGTTGAGATTGTGTATACTCTATCAGAGGTTGGAGTAACTCTTGAGAACAGGGACATTGTGAGGAAGTTCATGTCCTCTCTTCCCAGACAATGGACACACTATTGTGTGGTCATCAAGAGGACTGAGAACCTCAAGACCCTTACTCTTACAGAGTTGTATGGTATCCTCAATGGCTACCAGATGGAGATGAACATGCAAAATCCATCTGGTAACTCCAAAAACCAATAGAGTTCAGCCCTTCATGTGGTTGAAAAGGATTGCAGAGAACCACAGCACCATCTCATCTGCTACCCGGACAAATCACAAAAGGTTCCTTTCATCACCTTTCCGGAGACACCAAGGGAAGGCTACATCCCTGGAAGCCCATTCCAGGAGACAAGTTCTTCATAAGCTTTTGTGTCTTCTGATGAAAGTTCAGGCAACTTTCTCTTCACCCTTGAAGATCTGGACTGTATCCATCTAGATGATCTGGAGTATATGGAAATAGTCCAGCAGATGGCTCTTCTCACTCACAGAGCCAACAAGTTCTACAAGAGGACTGGAAGGAAGTTTCCTAGCAATGTAGCCAGTGGAAAGTTTAGGCTTGATAAAAGCAAATTGAAGTGTTACAACTGTAACCAAATAGGACACTTTGCCAGAGAGTGCAAGACACCAAGGTCAAATGGTGGGCAAGCACAAACAAGGCCAAACTACACTGAAGGAGCTCACCAGAATGAGAAGCCAAGACAGCAAGCTGCTGTTGCTGTTGAAGAAGGAGGCTTTGACTGGAGCTTTCAGGTGGAAGATGCATCTTCAAACCAAGCATTGTTGGCAGATCATGATAAGGTATTGGAACATCTCTGTACACCTAAATGTATTTCTAGAGTTAATAGATACAGGTCCTATAACTTAGAGATGAGATCTGATCTTGAGTCCTTAAATATCTTAAAAGTTGATATTAAAAGGGCTGAAAATGATTATAAACTTAATATAGAAGATCTAGAGAAAACCATTTCAGCTCTTAAGCATGAGCACACTAACTACAGGACTCAAATCAAAGATCTCATCTCAAAGTTAACTAAATGTCAGGCTGAGCTTGTGATCAGCAAAGCTAGGGCAGAAAAATGTGTTCTTGAAGAAGAGACCTTCAACAACATAATATCCTCATCCCTACATGCAAAAGTTTGTTATTAGAATAAGCAGGGACTGGGATCTACTAAGATAGCTCCTCCACACACTCTATTGTCTGTACGATCTCCAAGGTGTGGAACTTGTGAAGATGAGCTTTCCCTCATAGACCCCATTGTTGAAGAGGATGAAGAGGATATAATGAAGGATGACTCTGAGAAGAGTGAAGAAGATCATCCTAAGAAGGGTCATTATTCTCCTGAGGAGAGGAAAGAGTCTGGAATGACCAAGTCAAAGAGAAAGAACTTGATCAGAAGAGCTAAGAGAAGATCAAAGAAGGCTAAAGAAATCAATGCCATTTTTGACTCCAAGCAGAAACAAGTGTTCATTTTTGCAGGGTTTGAAGTGGTAAAGGCTGAAGAATCAACTATGAACTCTAGTACCAGGAGTTCTAGTTTAGTTCCAAACCATTCCAGCAAAAAGAAGAAGACTGACCAGCTATGTACCACTGCTACACAGCCTGAACCTTCCAGCTCCAAGAGCAAGCCTCTCCCTAAGAAGCTTGTTGCATCATCTGTGAAGATGAAGATGGAGAAGGAAAGTGATCAAACTCAGTCTTGCTCTCAAAAGAAGACTCCCAGAAGGAAGCAAATGGACTGCATCATGTGTGGTAGTACTTCTCATCTGGCTAAGGATTGCATCTACAATCCCAAAAGCACTATCCACATGGTCAAAGAGAAAGCTTCTGGGAAGAAGAAGGAAAAGCAAGCTTCAGAAGGAAAATTTGTTTCCTTCGAAAGCTCCAAAGTAAAGAAGAAGACAAGTGAGAACTTGCCTTCGAAAGAAATTTTGGTCTCGGAAGAAAAGAATACTTCCGAAGTACTAAAGCATGCTGTAGTGAAAGCAAGATCTTTCGAAGGTCCAGTATCCAAAACCTCAGAAGTTATTAAAACGTCCAATGTGTTGAAGGTCAAGTCCAATCTTCCAAAGATGGTGTAGAAGATGAAGAAAGATCTGGTGATTGAGAGTTCTTCATCAACAACAACTAATGATCCTCAAAGCTTGAATATAGGATCTGTTACTGTTACATTGTCTTCAGATCACTTTGAAAAGCCCATGACCAATGAGGCTTGGGTTTCCAAGTGTAACTAACGACTTCTTTTGGTGCAGGAACAGCTAAAGACCAAGGAAAATGTATGGATCATTGATAGTGGTTGTTCCAGGCACATGACTGGCAATGGTTCTTTGCTTCACAATTTTGAGAAAATTGATGGAGGACCAGTTGCTTTTGGAGGAGATGCGGGTGGTTACATCACTGGAAGGGGTATGGTCACAAAAGGTAAGCTCACCATTGAGAAGGTAAAGTTTGTTAAAGAGCTTGGATACAATCTACTGAGTGTATCCTAATTTTGTGATCAGAGACACAACATGCTCTTTACTGAGCATGAGTGCATTGTTCTCAAGCCCGGGGTGGTTATTCCTCAAGAGCATATCCTGCTCAGAGCCCCCAGGAAATGGAACATGTGCAAGATGGACTTACAGAAAACATCTCCCTCAGGAGAGGTTTCTTGCTTTCTATATAAAGCAAATAGTGATGAGTCTTTCCTATGGCATAAAAGAATGTGCCATATAAACTTTAAGAACATGAATAAATTAGTTAAGAATGATTTGGTAACTGGAATGCCAAAGAAAGAGTTTACAAGTGATGATCATTGTGTTGCATGCCTGAAAGGGAAGCAACACAAAGTGTTTCACAAGCCAAAGGAAAAGAACTCTATCACTACTCCCCTACACTTATTACACATGGATCTCTTTGGCCCCACCAGTGTAATGAGTTTAGGAAGGACCTCATATTATTTAGTGATCACAGATGATTTCACAAGATTCACTTGGGTCTTTTTTCTTAGAACTAAGGATAAGACTCCTGAGATCTTGAAGAACTTCATTCTGAAAATTAAGAATCAATCTGATCACAAGGTCAAGACCATAAGATGTGATCAAGGAACAGAATTTAAGAACCAAATCTTTGATACATTTTGTGATGAAAAGGGTATTACAAGACAATATAGTGCTCCCAGGACTCCTCAGCAAAATGGTGTTGCTGAGAGGAGAAACAGGACATTTATTGAAGCTGCAAGAACCATGTTGTCTGACTCTAAACTGCCCATCAACTTTTGGGCAGAGGCAGTTAACACAGCCTGCTATGTGTAGAATAGAGTTTTAGTGCTTAAGACTCGTGGTAAGACTCCTTATGAGTTGTGGCATAAAAGGAGACCATTTATTAGTTTCCTCATGTCATTTGGATGTCCTTGCACCATCTTGAATACCAAAGATCAAGTAGCCAAATTTGATGAGAAGTCAGATGATGGACACTTTATTGGATATTCTTTACAAGCTAAGGCTTATAGAGTATACAATCTCAAAACTAGAGTAGTTGAGGAGTCAGCCAATGTGACCTTTAATGAGCACACTCCTAGTGTGAAAGGTTTTGGTCTGGATTGGCTATTTGATCTTGACTTAGTTACCAATTGTTTTAACAAGTCTTGTGAGAATGTTTCAGGATCTACAGATAACATATCAATAAGAGATCCCGATCTAAGATTTGAGCTGAGAAGACCAAGCAAGATTACTATTTCAGCTCCTTTGGTGACTAACCCTGCAAATGAAGATCCTATCAGCACAAACATGACAAATTCAGCTGATACATCTGAGATTCCTTCAAATTCCAGGTCAGAGGTTCAAAACTCAGGTGAAGGAGCTTCAAATGTAGGAGGAAATAGAGGTGGTGATAGTGATCAATAATTTCTTGATGCTGATAACCACTCCATAGAAGACAACATAAATGATGTCACACACTCATTGGATCAAGTCTCACTTGATAAGTGTGCTGATGTGGTGGGTGACACTCCATTACCATATCTGAATTTTTCTAATCTAGATCTTTCAAATCAACTTGTTGTGATCCCTCAACCCAGGATCCACAAGTCACACCCCACCATAAACATCATTGGAACAAAAATGTTTGTTTATATTCTTGCTTCTTGTCCCAAGTAGAGCCAAAGAAAGTTGATGAGGCTTTGAAAGATGGAAGCTGGGTTGAAGCAATGCAAGAGGAGCTGCTTCAATTCAAAAGACAAAAGGTTTGGAACCTATGTCCTCTTCCTCATGGGAAGACTATCATAGGAACCAAGTGGGTTTTTAGGAACAAGAAGAATGATAGAGGGCTTGTCATCAAGAACAAGGCAAGACTAGTTGTTCAAGGGTACACACAAGAAGAGGAAATTGATTACATATATGTTTTTGCTCCTGTGGCAAGACTTGAAGCTATAAGAATATTTCTGGCTTTTGCTGCATCCAAGGATTTCAAGGTCTACTAACTTGATGTCAAGTGTGCTTTTCTGTATGGGGTGATTGATGAAGAGGTCTATGTCAAACAACCACCTGGCTTTGCAGACCTAGATCATCCTGATTATGTCTGCAGGCTTGATAAAGCTCTTTATGGGTTGCACCAAGCTCCAAGAAAGTGGTATGAAACACTATCTCAGTATCTCTGCCAACATGGTTACAAGAAGGGTACTATAGATGGAACTCTCATCATTAAAGGGATAAGGAATGACTTAATGCTGGTTCAAGTATATGTGGATGACATTATCTTCAGGTTAACTAATCCAAAGCTCTGCAAAGACTTTGAGAGGCTGATGAAGAACAGATTTGAAATGAGTGCCATGGGGGAACTAAATTTCTTTCTGGGAATTCAAGTGAAGCAAGTTGATAATGGCATCTTCATAAGTCAGTCAAAGTATGTACAAGACATACTTACAAGATTTAACATGATTGAATGTAAGGTTGCTAAGACACCCATAGCCCACTCCCTAGGACCTGATCTTGAGGGGGAGTGTGTGGATGAACATCTTTACAGGGCTATGATTGGGTCTCATATGTACCTAATAGCAGCAGGCCTGATATCATGTTTACCACATGAATCTGTGCAAGATATCAAGCCAACCCCAAGATGTCACACCTGGTTGCTGTCAAGAGGATTCTTAGATATCTCAAAGGTGCTCCCAAGCTTGGCCTTTGATATCCAAAGAGTTCTGACTTCAATCTGTATGCTTATACAGATAGTGACTATAGTGGTTACAACATGACTGCAAAGTCTACATCTGGGGGATTTCAATTCCTTGGTGGAAGGATTGTCTCATGGCAATACAAGAAACAATCCTGTGTCTCTGCATCAACTGCTGAGGCTGAATACATTGCTGCTGCAAGTTGCTGTGCTCAAGTGCTTTGGATTCAGAATCAGATGCTGGACTATGGATTCAACTTCAAAGAGACTCCCATCCATATAGACAACAACAGTGCTATTTCCATTACAGAGAATCCTATGCAGCACTCAAGGACCAAACACATCAACATCAGGTATCATTTGATTAGAGATAATTTTGAGAAGGGATTAATCAAATTAGTCAAAGTTAACACAAATAAACAATATGCTGATCTGTTCACTAAAGATTTTGATGAACAGAGATTCAAATATCTTGTATCAGCTATTGGGATGATTAACTTTGAGTAGATTTTCTTAAAAACTTAAATCAACTTTATTTCTAAAACCTATGTATCCGAAGTTGTCTATTTTATCACCTTCATAAGTCCAGTTTATTTTGGAAGAAAATTTTTTATGATATTCCTTAGATTTTTGAAAAATTTTCAAACATATTTTTCTTCGGAAGATTTCAAGTTGACTTCGGAAGAAATTTATGTCTTCAAATCAACAAACTACTTATAAAAAAAATTTAACTTCGAAAGAAATTCTGAGAATATCTTCCGAAGCTTAAATATGCTTCTAAGTACTTACATGTATTTGAAAGACAAATATCTTCCGAAGCTTTTTCTTAAAAACTTCCAAAGCTAAATTACCTTCAAAATTTTCAACTTCCAAAATAACTACCTTTTTGGGCACTTTTTCAGAGGTGGGACATACTTTCGGATTTCAAAGTTTATCCTTTTGCATTAACTTTGTTTCAAATCCATTTCATATATATTCTCAAACGGTTCCCCCTCTTCTCACTCTCCTCTTCATCTACATGTTCTCTAACCTAATTCCACCAGCAAACTACCTTTGTTCTTATCTTTCTTCACTGAAAAGCTACTTCAAATGGCCAACCTTGACCGCAGAAATCAACACGATTTTTTCATGCATCTTCACAGGCAACATAATCAAGTTGCTCTGTTAGACTCTGAGAAAGATCCAGGTTTCTCAGAGGTTTGTTGTTACCTTTCTTTGACCAACTACTTGACCTCCCTCACCATTGATCCTCCTCTCTATGAGGATCATTTGTTGGAGTTCTGGCGGACCTACGAAGAGGTCACCATGGACGGGGAGAAGGCACTATCCGCCACAGTGCAGGGGAGGACAATCTTCATCACTCCGGCCATCATAAACACACATCTTTAACTGGATGATGTAGAAGGTGACTTGTCCTTCCCCAAAGCTGCAGTCAACCACTCCTTTGCTCAGATGGGCTATGAGGGTGACTTCTCAGTCAAAACCTTCTGGAAGGGGAAGGTCTCATCCCAATGGAAGTACCTCCTTCATGTTGTCATACACAGCTTGTCAAACAAGCATGGAGGATGGGATTAGATTCCAGAAAACCTCTCCTTCATAGTCCATGGAATGGTTCAGGGGGTCAAGTTCAAGTATTCTTAATTTGTATATACCAATTTGCTTGCTAACTTGGACTCCCTAGAGTATTACATGTTCCCTAGATATGTCCAGCACATTCTCAACTGTGAACTGGGCACACAGTTAAGGGGAACAGGTAATATTCTTAAATTGGGACAAATAAAGCCCAACATCTTCAAAATAATGAGGAAGCCAACTATTGGCTTCTCTGGGGTAGAAACAGCCTTTGCCCCAAAAATGTTTAAGCTCATTGCTCAAGGTGGCAACCTAGCAGCACCAACTAGTGTTGAACCCACACCTTCTATCTCTCAACCACACATACAACCCACAATAACCATCACCTACCAGAGGAAAACCAAACGAACCCCTGCACATGCTATTCAGCTTGTGCAGGCCCCCATATCACCAACCTTATAGGAGGAAGTAAACACTCGAGCTCCCACTTCCCCTGAGGAGCAAACCACTCCCGTCTCTCATATGATTAGTGCTGAGGTTCCTCATGCTCAGCCTGATGAGCTCACACCCCAAACAGCCTTAAGCCTTCACTCAGAGTCTCCACACTCTAGTGAACAACCTTCTGGGGAAAGTTACCATCCCCAGCCACTGGATCTAAAGTAACCAATTCCCAGCCTTGACTTCTATGATGATGAAGACATGGCATTCAGCGAGTACCATGATTCTCTCTTCTCCACACCTACTCAAGGAGAGATGAGTACTCCTGTCTCACCCAGGTCTATCCTACATCATTCACCTATCACTGAGGTGGATCTCCCTGAACCTGTTTAGGAGATCCATATGGAAGAGGCTCTCACTTCAGCAAGTGATTACATCTTTAAGACCTCAACCATGGCAACCAGGCCTTTTAACACTTCTTTTAAAGCTGTCATAAGGTAGGGGAAATCCAGCAGCCAAGAACAATATGCTGGTGATGAGGAGGAGGATCTTGGTCCAATTCTCTCATCCCCCCATGATTCTTCTGATGAAGATGAGGGGAGTCTGAAACTAAAGGTGCAAAAACTGACTCAAATTTGCACTTATTTAGTCTCAAATATAAGTCACCTATCAGGTGACTGTCTTACAAAGAAGGGTCAATGACCAGCAACTTGAGATCGCCGATCTCAAGGGCCAGCTAGCTGAGAGACCACCAAGACGAACTCAACCAGGTCCACAAAAACCTATGAATATGACAGGCTCAACCCCCAGCTCACTTATGTAAGAAGGTGATGCTACCAAAAAGGGGGAGAAAGTCCAAACAGCCACAGAACCTGGGAGTTCCTCTCAGAGTATGGACATAGAGGATTCACCACCCTCTCTTGCAATAGTCCATACTCAGCAACCTCCTCAAGTCTACATGGATGTAGACTCTCTCATTCAAAGTCTATTTGAGGAGGGTATACCCAGAGCTATGTCTACCCCATCTCCCCACTCTGAGAACCCAATCATAGGATGGAGGTATGACACAAAAAGAAGAGCTCTCATCATCTCTAGAACTCAGGGTCAACAAGAAACTTTCAACTTTTCAAACCTGAGTTTCTAAGAGTGCATAAATCTTGTTGATCTTCCACTTGTCAACCCAAGCCAAAACAGACAAGCTGGAAGACTAACAGACTGGATACAAGAAAGGGTGCTAGAAGAGTTCAAGATGAGATCAAGATTATATAGACAGAGGATAGCAGGTGAGATCTTTGGTCAACTGGATGTTGACGTGGACCCCAAGATTAGCTTCAAAGAGAAAACCTTGACTGAAGGCCCAAAGGTTGAGCCTGTGAACCTTGAGATAGGATCTCCTTCTGCACCCAGTACCCTCAGTGAAGCACCAGCTGGTGATGGTGCTCCATAACCTCTTTTTTGGCCAGAGCTTAACTGTTGAACCAAGAAATGAAGGCCAAAGCTCTCTCCACCCTGAGTCACCAAGGTCTGTGCGTGACAAAAGGAAGAGGAAGATGACCTCCGAGGAGTTAGAGGAGGAGAAGAGAGAGAGGAAGAGGAAGCTAAGGGGAGAGAGTTTAGGAGGGTCCTCAGGCTTCATGCAAGCTGCTATCCGAGCTGCCCCCAGGCCAAATACTCAAGATGATGAGTTGAGGGCAGCTAGGCTAAACTACCTGGGGACCAGGAACTATAATGTTGATGAACTCATATCTCTCCCCTTAGAAGAGTTGAATGAGATGGCTGACACTGAGCTGTCAAAGAAGAGGAGGGAGGCAGAGGATGCAGCATTGCTCCTCAAGATTAAGGAAGAAAAGAGACTGAAAAGGCTCTACAAACATGCTCCTGTCCTCTCCCCAGTTCAAGAAAGTCCTAAGACAAAGACTATGGCACATGCACAACCTCAGGTAGATAGGGAAACTGAAAGAATGAATATGATCAACTACCTGAGTGCCACAGGACTTTATCAGGCAACTGCATTTCTTCCCTTATCCTTTGAGTACATAGAGTTTGAATATCTCAAGCAGCTGGAGGAATAAACCACAAAAGAAAGAAAAGCTGCTAAGAGAAAGTTAAGAAAAGAAGCTGCAAGATCAAGGTCCATCATCCACAAAAGCCAAAAGAAGTCTAAAGATAGACAAAGGATGATGAGCTTCTTGAAGCTGTACAGATTCTCCGAAACGAGGCTTGGTCCTATGTCTCTATCCACCATGGATGAGCATATAAGAGTGATCAAGCAGAAGATTAAAAGGGGAGAGCTTGTAGATTTGCATTCTCCACCAAGTCCAGCTCAACCTAAAGTTGAGGTGAAGGTTGAACCCCCTGAGATAACACAACCTGATCCTAGAGCTGCATCTCAGCCAACTTCATCTTCTGATCCGCAGCAGGGTTCTCCTCTCTCTCCATCTGAACCTGTGAGAGAAGAGATCCCAACTGAGAGGGACACAACAGAACACTCTGGTGCTAAAGACCAGTCATCTCAGTTGAAAACTTCAAAGAGGAGGAAAAGGATGGCCAGAAAAAGTGTTTCAAAGAAGAAGAAAACCAAGGCATCCACCTCCACACCTCAGGATGAGTCAGAGCATCCTGAGGAAGTGCATGAAGAGGCTACTCAACCAACTCCTATTCAAGTAGAGCCTCTTGCCATTGGAAGACCCATCTTGTCCTGGAGTTTTGCTGTCAATCCGGACAGATGGTATGTCATCAGAGATCAAGGAGGTCAAGATGTCTACTTCTGGCAAGACATGCTTGATCTTCCTCTACATGATCTCTATGACATGAGAAAATACTATGAAAAAGGATCCTGACTAGATGATGAAGAGAGGCTTGGTCTTGATCCTAATGAGGACTATCAACATCTGTAGTACTTCTCTATTTTGATAGCATCAGCCTAGGGGTAGTTTGTAAGGTAATATTAGAAGATTATAAGGCTGATGCAACCAAAGAAGCCAAAACAACCAAAGGTCTTCCTGCATGCATTGGACGTACAAAGGTAGAAGTGCTTCGGAAGTTTTACACACTACATCAGAAAATACTCTAAGTGTAAAATCATCCGAAGCCAAAGTCCAAATCTTCCGAAGCCAAAGTCCAAATCTTCCGAAGCCAAAGTCCAAATCTTCCGAAGCCAAAGATGAAGTCTTTCGAAGCTTCAGAGACAAAGTCTTCTGAAGCACTTTTGCTATGAAGACTGATTTCTTCCGAAGACAGAAAAAGACATGCTTTCTCTGATCTACTTTACATAAAGCTGACACACTTTCCGCTACAACTCTGAAGACTCACCAACTTGTATGAGTTGGTGAAAAGTCCATTCTTTTGTAAACTGTAGATTAAGGTCTTTGTCTGTAACTTCCTACTTTTGTACCTGTAAACCTTTTTATAATAGAAAAGGATGTGAGCTATGGCATGTCATAGTCACTTCCAACTGTCCTTCTAAGTATTGATGGTTGTAGGATGTAGTATAAAGAGTCTCAGGTTCTTGTAATATAGATATGCTTCGTAACACTTGTAATAGAACTTGAGAGCAATATACAACACTCCTTGAAAACCATATTTCTGTGTTATTGTTGCTTGTTCTGTCTTATTACTTACTTGTGTTTGTAATATCCTCATAATCAAACCCAGTTTCCTATTTGAACTGTTAAGTGTTCCAAGTCTCTCCTCATTGTGAAACTGATTGTGTTAGGTACCCTTACCCGGTCCTGCAATTACCTTCGAGGAGACGGTGTAGATGATGACCGATGGTTAATGTTGTTGCGGTGGTTGTTGGTGGTGATGTTGTGGTGGTTGGTGGTGTGGTGCGACTGGTGGTTTGCGGATCTTGTGGGTGTCTTTGTGGACTCTAAGGGGCGTCGGACGGGGGCCTTGGAATGACCGGAGAGACTTGCCGGTGGGGAAGTCCGGCAAGTCCATGCATTGAAGATTGAGATTTTGGTAAAAGTAATGAAAATGAGGATGAAGATGATGATGATGATTGTCTACTTTGTTCAACTGTATATAGGTGGTGGTGGTGTATGGTGGTAGTACTAGTAATTTAAAAATTATACATAAATAACCTTAGAGATGTAACATTTATATAAATAGTCCTTAAGATGAAAAATGATCAAAATACCCTTATATTTAACAGAAAAAGTTATCAGAGTTAGTGTGGGGGGTCAAAACAGTTAAAAAATAAAACGTTAAGGGTTGACATGTCAAAAGATTTTTTTTAGGCTAACAGGGTTAAATGGCCCTAACCCCAGGGGCCAAAATAATAATTTACTCTAAATAATATGTTTTACTTATATAGTTAAATCAATGATCTTTAATTCTTCATTTTGGTGTTTTAAAACCTTACTTTGTTTATTCTTTTGTTTTTTTGTAGCTAAAACGGATTCAACTTCAAATATCAAGTTTTAGAGGTTCATGTTTAAATTTCTCATCATCCCTTTATACCTATTTCCACAGAAATGTGGTGATTTCATGAGTTGTTAAGGGTACTTATATATCTTAACCGTTTAGTCATGAGATTTGAAAGGTGATATTGGTATCTAACTTCAATCTTATATTACCACCATGGCACCATTAAACCAAACTTAAATAATAGAACAATTCCTATTTTTTCTTAGATTTTATACAATAAATAGTCGAAAAATAATATAAATTCTTTAACTAAAAATAATAATGAGTTGTGTTACTAAAAATTTAGTTAAAAACAAAAATAAAATAGCAAACTAAGAATTTAAGAAAAAAGATGTTTTCACAATAGATGTGTTACCCAAATTGAAACTTCATGCAATAGCTACTTGATACTATTGGTTCCACATTTAAAATACAACAAAACATAAATTATATATTCAAGGAGACATCTCATACAAAATCAATTCTAAGACATTGAAATATAGAATGGATAATGGGTGAGGACAACTTTCATACAAGGCCAGTTCTAGATCAAGAAACAATAACCAGTGTTTTCAAACAGATTAGTGGTTGGCCTCCTGAGGTTGGGCACTAGCATTTGGACTTTCAAAACCTCCAGATCCCGGTGCTGGTGCTGTCGGGTTGGCTTGATACATAGCTGGGTTAAACATTGGCGATGGTGCACCTGAAGTAGGGGTTCCTGAGCTCCCTGGGGCCATCGTTGGGGCACTAACGGTTATGGGCCTTGGCGCACCATTGTTGACCTGACCGGGTACAGATGGGTTGACCTGACCGGGCATGGATGGGTTGACTTGACCAGGGATGGCAGGTGCACCAGGTGGAGCAACCATTGGGGGCATGCCAGGATATCCTGGTAGAGCAAATGGAAGAAAGATAGTTAAACGCAGTTCAACAACATACATGAATTCTAAATTAAAGGCTAGTTCAGTTGGATACTTGTATTTATTGATAACGGGTCAAATAGGTAAAACCAAAAATAATTAGCTAAAAAGTAAACGTGTCAAACAGGTTGAATAGTTTTACAAGTCACCAAAAGTATATTGAAAATTTAGAAATTCGTCAAATCCTATTAAAATTGTTTGGACAAGTATTTTGTAAAAAGCTTTTATAATCATATAAGTATAATAACAACTTATAAAAATAATAATAAAAACAAAAATGTTGTTAGGTCGACCCAACTTGTTTTAAGTTTAACACATGAAAATTTATCGAGTTTAACGTCAGCCTGTCTTAACATATAACCCACCTGCCTAATTCACCCATTTGCCACATACGTTTTTTTCAAGTGCATATGATCTATCATCTATCAATTAAGTACTTCAGCATATTCTTCTAATTATATCAGTCATATCCTTTTATCGAAACTTAATCACATTAACTTGAACATACATCATCAATATGTCACTAACATTCGAGACTATTAACATCTCTTCCACTAATTCAGTTTCCCCTAGCATTCCTGACCCAATTTTAAACCATTGATAAACAAACAATTTAATCTAGTATGCAAGAGAAAGAGTTAATGTACAGTGACAGGTTGACTATTTCTGAAATTTAAAAAATTGCATAATTAGGTACCAGGAATAGGTCTTGGCAAAGGGGCTAGTGGCCTCATTCCAGGCATTGGCATCATTGGATTTCCGGGAACTGGCATCATTGGAGTAGGTAAAACAGGAAGACGAGGTCTGAGTTGGTTGTAAGCAGCACCTACTTGCTGATACGCAGCAGCTTGTCCAAGATGTTCTTTGACTTTTTGATCAATCAGATATTGATTTTGTTGCGCCTCATATTGTTGATAGTAGATCCGCACATTTGCCTGCAAATCATAGCTGTACTGTTAGTAATCTTAAAAATTTGTTGTATGTAGTATTTCAGATAACATGGGTCAGTACCTTGTGTTTGTATCCTGCATTGTGCTGCTTCCTTACAGAAGGCTGGAGAAAGAATGAATGAATTATCAATCACGCAATCACATACTAGATGAAGAATACACTCCTTGTGACACTCACTTGAGGAATAATGTAGTTAACTACTTATCAAATATAGTGGAATGAGAAAATTCTTAGCTAGTTAGCTCAAATCAGGAAGAAGAGATGGTGTGTTTGTTATCTCTAAAAAATCATTGAGTGAGGTAGACAGACATCAAGCTGAAGAATTTTATTGTTTATACACTAAAAACAAGTTAAAATGATCATGATTTTTGTTAATCTAACTAAAATATAGAACTTGTTATATAACTGGCAAGGTATACTTTTTCCTTTAAGCTCTGTTTTTGAAACTACTCTTTAATCTTCTTCCACTTCCTTTTCAGGTGGATGATTGAGCCTTGCCCTTTTTTACCCTTACATTCTTTCTTAAAAGTGTGATGTTATGATCAATTTACTCGATTGAAACCATAATTGTCATAGCAATAATAGACAAACTAGATTGAATGTTAACATAATGGCTACAGCATGTAATATTGCAACTACCTTCAAGTCTTTAACTTCTCTACACCAATAAACCTCCCAGAACTAAATCTCCATCTAATGTTTGTGTATTCTAGTCTGCTAGAAGAAAGACCCCCCAACCAAGTTACAAGGTAATCTTTAATTTCTTAGTTACCACATATCTTAAGAGATGAAAATCAAGCATTTTTAACCGCTGTTCCTAATGTGATAAACTATCTGGTTAAGAAGTGAAATTGGCATGTAGTGGTAGTAGGTAACACCTTAGATAAGAGAAATCTGGATGTTACTACTTACTACTGGCTGGTAATAACCATCACACAACGTGTTAAGTTAAACTGTGACTAAAAGTTATTAGTGTCGGCATAGAATGTCAAGCTTGGATGAAATGAAAATACGCCCCTGCTCCTCATTGATTTTCAACCCTCATCTCACCCTCCCCTGATCCTACTGCAAGAGTGGATTTTTTTTCCTGATATGTTTGTTTGTTACTTATCCCTGACATATGTAAATCAAAATCCCATCCGATTGTAACCATGGTAGTCCTTTCTTTTGAGTAGCTTAAAATATAAGTATAAAGCAGTGGTATACCGGTATCAGAGCTAGAATTCCTCAAAAGTCAAAATCATAAATATAAAGAGCTTAAAGAAAAGATCTGATATGTCGCAGTTAGTAATACGACGGTTGTTGATCAAGGTGGTGGAGAATCTCATTTGGTTCCCTCTAACCATGGGGACACTAGAAATTCATAATAGTAGTTTCAACACAATTAAAAGAATGTGTCCAATCACTATCAAGAATAATAAATTGATGAGATATGTGCGGAAAATGTTTAATTTGTAGTCATGATGCAAGAACTTATAACATCCTAAATTTCTGAGTATTTTACATATGCTCAAGTTATGATAGAAACATTCAAAGTTCATAAAGAAAAGATACAAAGTGGACAAAGAATGACTTACAGAATCATGCGTCAAGTAAGTGTCGCAGTAATCACAGTAATACCTGCAGATTCATCAAAATGGCCGAGTTCATGTCAACACAATCATGATAGAAGACACATAACATATCAAATTCAAGTAGAAAGAAACAAAAATAAACTCACCGAGGCATGATGGCGCCCAATCGGTCTGTATTATCTGTTGACATTTTCGACAAAACACAATCACACGATTAGCAAACATCCTCAAATTTGTATGTTAGAATTTGAAGCATCATATATCATAAACCTTTTACGTAGAAGATCGTGACGAAAAACTGAAATTGAGATTCAAAAGAAATTAACAAGGAGTCATATGATTTCAAATTGATACCTGAGATTATGAGAATGGTAGGTAACCGCAGATCAGAGAGACTACGCTAAAACCCTAGCTTGCCGGACGATGAAAGAGCTCTTTCAGATACAAGTATAATAACAGGGCATTATTAATTATTAATATTTAATATTAATAACGGGGGTTGTTTGTTAGTGGAGATGGGTGAGGGTGGGAAAATCTTGAACCCGGGTGCAACATCACCTCTGAAGCCGGTTTAGAAATATGATGAATATTCATGGGGATCCTTAAACAAATTTTTTATTTGGGGTGCGAATGAGTCGGTTTGTTTCGGTTTTAGTTTAAATAGAAACTAAAAACTGATATTTTGGTTTTTAGGTTTTTAAAACTGTTCGATTTTGGTTTTTGTGGTTTTTAGTTTCCGGTTTCTGGGGTTTTCGGTTTTACCATTTGGGCTTCAAGTTTTTAAAGAAAAACTTGGTCCAAATTAATGAATATAAAGTAAAATCTTTAGGCTTACAACATTTTATTGATATTAATTTATAATCAACATATTCTTATAGATTACTTGATATTAAAATGAATTACAATTCATAAAATACAATAACAAAAAATTTAATAAAATTTTTTAATCTATCAATTCAAACAAAGAAGTTTTAAGATTATTCTTGAAATCTAAATATTTTAAAAAATAAATAATATAAGTTAAATAAGTAAATAATATGCTAATCATGTTTATAAGTGTATTAATACACCTCAAAATTTAGAAGTTCGGTTTGTATGGTTTCGGTTTAGTCTTTTCGGTTTTTGTTGCAAGCAAAACCTAAATCAAACCGAAAAATCGGTTTTTAAAAAACCATCAAACCCAATCGTCGGTTTCTTATTGGTTTCGGTTTTTTGGTTCAGTTTCGTTGGTTATTTCAGTTACGGTTCAGTTATTATGGTTTCTTGCATAGCCCTACTTTTGACTATTGATTCAATGATATATGAAAGTTGTAGAGACATGAGGAAAAGTAAGATGACATATTGTAAAACGAAAATAATCTAAGAAGAATGTAAAAAAACTGATGTGACACTGAAGTATCGAGAGGAAAACTGAGGAAATAAGACGACTCTCTCCCCTTAGGATGTGGCACAAGGAGTACGTCATATATATTAGCCTTGTCTAATTATTCTTGCCATATTTATTTTATGTTTATATTCATGTGCAAAATATCTTTTATTATTTCTTACCGAAACAGGGTTGGTGCACGTAAATGATGTTTTTACCCTAATCAAATTTTATGGTCTTAGTGTACAATTTATTTGAAAATTATATAATGACATCGCCTTGTGACTATTTAATATGTTGTTTAATTGTATGCTTGTAATAATTAACTAATGGTTCTTATAGATTAGTTAATGCGATTATCAATTTATAAATATGAAGGGTAAAATAATTTGATGGACAATATTACCATTATGTAATCTATAAATATGAAGGCTTGTGATTCTAATTCTTGTAATGTCTAATTACATTATACATGTACATGTAGAGGTGTACAAACCAGTTTTTTTACCCAAACCGATTCGGGTTCAAAACCGAACCGGCTTTTTTGTCATGGGAACCGGTTTGGCTCACCGGATACTCAAACTTGTCAAACCGATTTGGACCGGTTTGAAACCGGTTTTTTTAATAAACCCGTTTTAGGACCGGTTTAAATGATTTTTAACTTTTTAAACCGGTTTATAAACCGATTTTGAGGGTGGGGTTGCCAAACCGGCGGTTCTGATCGCTTTGGGACCGGTTTGGGCCAAACCGTTTTTTTAACTGGTTCCGTTTTTTGGCCGAACCGGTTTTTTTACCCGTACATGTGGTTTCTCTCAACAAGGTATTGGGAGAATATAAAGGACATCATAAACAAATCATATTCATCATAACTTGAGCATTCAATTAAGATTATAGAGAATCCCTACTATGATATCATTATGATTGAATATCCCAACAAGTTTTGTTTTATTGAATATTCATTATGTTTGGATAAATATAACATTTATCATGTATGTTAGCACATTGATTTAGCTGAGAAGTAGAAACAAATGAATGTACGAGTTATCGTTCTAAAAAAACTTTTATCGTTCTTACCACATACCATGTCATATTAATTTATTTTATAAATTACTCGTATTATTAAAGGGCAACGTCAGTATTGCCCTTAGCTACGGTACCCCTAGTGCCTTTTCTACGTGGGATACAAGTCACTCATACAATTTTTTTTCCTTTTTTTAATAAGCTTTTGGAAGGTATATATTTACATTAAAGATGTTTAATGAAAAAAGGTTTGAAAGTCTTGGTTAGATGCTTGCCATTGAACGATGTCACCCGGGTTCGATTCCTCTGACACCCAACCCGTGTTATCAGTTTTCCTTGTTTTTATTGTTGTATTCCCCTTTAGTTTCAGGATACATGCAGTCATATTGAATATGTTCAACAAACAGCGCCTTGATAGGATGGTTAGAATGCGTGCCATTGAACCCAGGTTCGCAGTTATCCTTTTGTTTTTTTTTTACTCTTTTTTTTTTATCTTCATTATGTTGTAAATCTTTATTATGTTACTTGTTTTTTTTATGTATTTTTTAAATTTATGTTGCGTATCAGTTGTCTCATGTAGGATTCTTTTAAAATTTATTTTACATTTTTCTTTTGTTCTCATCGAAGTGATAGACGTTACGATGTGTGTTTATATCCGCGTTTTGAGATTTGTCTTTGTTGCGAAGTTTCTCACGCAAAGCGTGTGGACACGTTCTAGTTTATATTTATATTTCATCTTTAATAATTTACTTTAAATAAAAGAACTACTATTTAATAAAATAAAAGTGTTTTATCAGCGAAGTAACATGCGAGTAATAACCTATGATGACAAAGATGACGAAGTCGTAGAATTGAAGAAGAATAATATGATGAAGAAGACGCGACCCTCATTGAACCTAAAGAAAAATTCTAGACACACACATAAATAATATGATGAAGAAGACGCGACCCTCATTGAACCTAAAGAAAAATTCTAGACACACACATAACTTGGGCCTTGCACTGGCGGAGGTTTATAGGGGGGGGGGCGCCGCCCCCCCTCTTTTTTTCGTCGATAGTGTAATTTTTTAGTGTGGTAGGGTAAATTTTTGATCCGGTAGTGTAAATTAAAATATATATATCGAGTTCGCCCCCCTAAGAAAATTTAATTTCGCCCTCAATGGGAATGTTCAAGCTTCGCCACTGGGGCCTTGAATTGGTATCTAGGAAGTAGCCTTGACCAAAGCTTGTGTTCGTGTTTCTGAAGACATCAACGTTAGGGAGTCAACAAAAGGGCGACTTGTTTAGGATCAAGTTCCTAAACATTTTAATGTGTAAGTTGGCAAAAGCATCTGATCAAGACACCAACTAAATTCAAAGTGGAAGGACTTAATTTGTAAGATGAGCAAATTGAACGGGTTGTACATCCAATTGGCATTTTTTTAATTATTAACATTTATTAATTTTATGTTAAGTTGTTATTTTTATTAATTAGTTTCTTTATCTGTCGCGTATTTCGACGGCATTGTACGCAACGTGATAAAATATAGCCGATAATCAACCAGACTTATTTTCGGATTAAATTTACGTCAAAGCATAAATTAATTCGAATTTATAACATTGAACGAAAATGTATCATACTTAACCCGTCTTTTTTTCAAACAAAATTAACGTAGATCAACTAAATACGCACATAAAAAACATGGATTACAATTGTCCCCACTTATTGTCAAAGTGACATTTTACAAAATTATTAAAAGTGTTCAGCTGTAAAGATGTCAAGATTAACCAGTTAAATTTAAATTTAATAAACAAATTTAATTCGATGAACATTTAATAAACAAAAATACCATTAATATATAAGTTTTGTGTCATGAGGTTTTATAAACCCAACCCACGCAATATATTAAGTGGGCAAAGGCAACAAAGAGTAACCATCATCGGGGGAGGGGGGGCGCTCACGCCGGGTCTCCCGGCATGCCTCGGCGTGGCACCCCAACACCGCCGCTGGTCTCGCGGCGTGAGAACACGACATGTTTTTGCCATAGGCTGCTTCCAAAATCCAACCATTTGCCACCTTTAAACGGCTACTTTTGCATGGTGTGGTGTGGTATTGGTGGCCCTTTTAAATATGGGTGTTGTGTAATGTTTTATGATTTGACATTAACATTTCTATTAGTGAGTTAGTGGTTTCGTTGTGTGATGAAGGTTTACGACATAAGTACTCCTCCACCCTAACTATATACATATTAGACAAAGAAACCAGCATCAATCCTTACTTGAAAACCCAAACCCATAAGCACGACCACCATGAACTGTCATCTTTATCCCTCTCACCTGAACCGTTGACCGCCTCTAATCTCCACCGTCGAACCATCGATTGCCTCCTAAAGCCTATATTTTTGTTGGTAGATTTTGTTCAGATGAAGCAACTACACACCATTACGTCACAAGGACTGACGGAGAACACTATAATGTTCATCTTCTTCTTCGTTGCCTAATTCTGATGATAGCTCTCTCCTCTTTTTCATTGAACATGCGAACATACAATAAGAGAATGGAGGCTTTGCAACGTTTACTCACATAGGTAGTAAAAGACTTGGGGGTGTTTGTTTTTCTCTGAGAAACACTTTCTGACTCCTTTTGTCTGCGTCGCGCAGACCACGAGCAGACGTTGAACTCTGCAGATTGTTTGTTTTTTGGAAGACCTTTCGTTAAAAAAAATCTTCCAGAGATATGAAGACATTCCACCACCTCTTCTAACATATCTTCTAACCTCTTCTCACCTTTTAATAATTTCTACCCTTCCCAAAAATCGACTGCTCTCCCATCTCCCTAAAAACATTGACCTCTTCCACCATCTCCTTCCCTCTCACCACTGTCGGCCCCCCTCCCCCACCGGTCGCAGCCAGCCACCGCCGGCCGATGTTGACCTTCGAAAGCCAGAAGATCAGCCACCGCAGTAGCGTGTTTAATCAGCTAGGTTGAACTGTTGAAGAAGATCGTAAGATCAGACTACAGAGGGTTCATTGTTCAAACATAAGGAGGTTGATACAGAGAATTGATGGATCCAGACGCTTATCAAAGGCATTTGTCTAGCATTACTACTAGACGTTCAACACCAATCTTGCAGGATTAGCTAAATTGTATCAAGATGCCTCAATGTTGACCTTCGAAGGCTAGAAGATCCAAGGCTCTCAGAACATCGTCGTGAAGCTCACTTCACTTCCGTTTCAACAACGTAAGCATAGCATCACTACTGTTGATTATCAGCCGTCTGGGCCGACCGGAGGTATGCTTGTGTTCGTTAGTGGAAACCTGCAACTCGTTGGAGAACAACTCGCTCTTAGGTTCAGTCAGGTATGCGTTTAATGAATAAACACCTTGTATGTGATTGCTTTGTTGTGGATCTTATGATATATGTTTGAGATTCGTATGATGTTAAGAGTTTAGGATTAGGTTTTGGATTAACAGCTTAAGCAAAGTGTCAGATGTTCTAGATTTTATGTTACGACTTCTACATGCTGTTTTTCGTGTTTAGAGTTACAGATTTGTGACGGATAGTCAACGATTTCGTATAGTTCGGGTTCATTTTTTTTACGAATGTTCTGGTACTTGATTTTTATCTGTTTTGCAGTGTTTGATGAAATTGTGATGTTGATAGTTTTAATTCTACTATAATATGAAGTATTTGCTTATGTCTAGGAGTGATCTTCATTTTCGGTATGTTATATTGCTACTGATCTACTTTAACGTTGTGTTATAGCAAGGGTTAGTGATCTTAGTTTATGACTACATAGTATACCACAAGTAGTACAAAACCAATTTATAGTTATTAAAACACTTTAATATGCATACATTGTAATGATAGAAACTAGTCAAACGTAACAAAAAATGGTGCTCAAGCGTCTGTAAGGGGGTGTTTGGTTGACGATCTGGCTCATGTAGAAGAAAATGAGAGATCTTTGAGTGGAACATTACTCAATGTTGAAGTAATTTTTAAAGTTTAAAAATTAGATTTATTTTAATTACAGATTATTTTTGTAGTCTGCAGATGTTAAAAAACAAACAGTCTTCTTCTTGCAGACTGCAGACGTTTGGTCCACCTCTTCTGCTGCAGATGTGATCCGCAGACTGCAGACATTTTGCTGCAGAAAAAACAAACAACACCTTAATCCCTTCTTGTACGGAATGCATCAAAAATAGTACCCACTAAACGCCAAATTACTCACATAGGTAGTAAAAGACTTAATCTCTTCTTGTACGCAATGCATCAAAAATAGTACCCACTAAACGCCAAAATTCGCTACTGTTCATCAAAGTTTCTAAATTCATATTACTAGTTGCTAGGTATATACCACGTCGCGCGTTGTGCGACTCGTGAATGTTGTTTTTTTAACGGTGAAAATTATATCAAAATTAACTCGTATTAGGCTCAGAATAGGCAATCTGTAGTGGCTACAACCAAGAAATGTTGCCACGCCAAGCAACGAATACCTTCTTTTCTAACATCACAGCCTTGATGTAATATAAATCAACACAACAAGATTATGCAATATGTTAACAATTGAACAAAATGAACAATGGTATGCAATAATGAGCTGCCCAATATAACCATAACAATCCACACCATTTCATGTATGTCTCAGGCGTGCATACACCTAACATCATCAACCCGACCACGCCAGATCAACAACAACACATCACATCGATGTGCCACAAACCATCAAGCACAATATCAACCATAGAATAAGATGACAACATCAACCACATGAGCTACCCATCGTTAGAGCTTCAATCACGTCTCAGCTAGCCATACACACATAATCTATCACATATTGCCTAAGTATTCCTCAGTTGTCAATGCAGCCTATTTTTTGTGCCTAATTTTTTTTATCACAATTGTAGTTATGAGCGGCTCAGAACAGGCTGCCGATCGCGGCTACTAGCCATAAACGGCAGCCACGTCAAGGCAACTGGCAACATGGTTGTCGTTTCATCACAGCCACGCCTAGTATGACAAATAAGGTCACAAATGAGCACAGGCTCATAGTCTCAGGCGACCTAAGCCTTATCATCACCAACATAGTGGTATTTCCAAAACAGACATAATAACAATTTTTCTAGCAGCAAGCCAAAGATGGCATCAGTTCGAGACAATGCAGAACTCAATCTCAGCAATTCGTATGACAAATTAGATAACAAATGAACACAGGGTCATAGTGACGAGCAAAGGCTCGTCATCATCAACATCGTGGTATTTCCAACCTTAACATCGCACAAACACTATTTCAAAATGCATAGATTCAATTCCAGAGAAGCCATGGCTCATTAGTAACAAACCAAAATGAGGTAAGTAAAAAACCTTTGATAAACAACAGCCCAACAGGAACAACAGTGAACAAAAATAAAAACAAATGCATCGATTAATAACACCTACCAAAGAAAAAAGCAGATAAAAGCATAAACCCAAACGACCGTTCAAATGCCGGTTATCTGAAGAGCAACGGTTGGAGCTTGGCATACAACCATCACCCCGTCACTAACATCGAACAGCCAAAAAGGGCGTCAATAATGGACTTCAACAACACACATCATGAACAGAGGACAAAAATCATCAAAAAAACAACAACCTGATCTCCTTTCAAAATCATAATCTCAGAAAATCGAATCAACAACCCCAATAATCTAAAACAACACCAAAATAAACAAAGACCCCCCAACTTAGTGTTTTTACCATCATCGAAAACAGGAACATATATATGAGAGGTTAACGTCGGGTCTAGACCACCGTGGGAGAATATCGCCGTTGGCGTCTCCGGGCTACACATAATCCCACTCTCTATCCCTAGACAGCCCCAGATCGGGGGTCGTGCCACCATTACATGGCGTAGATGGTAACGACGACCGACAAAAGCATGGAGTACAACCCCTTCCTTTCGTTCAAGCGTCGCCGTGGGAGAAGCCGACCGACGGCTTCTACCGGCAACACGTGAACTATCTGTGTAACCATACACGGCCCAGGACCACCGCTCATCCCGCCATCAGGCACCCTCGGTAACAACCGTGACAATAAACCCCAAACAATATAAGTCCGGATTAACAGGCTTAGAAATGGTGTGTCAATTTGGCTGCAAAAGGTCGTTTGCCACGCCAAAACAACAAACTCGGCATCTGTTTTATATCATAATCACCCACAAATCGTCAATATCCATCGCCACCGGCTCGGGAAACAGTGGTTCATTGTGGATGCAAAAATAGTTTACAACGCCAAAGTAATGAACACATCTGCTCCTCGTCATCATTGTCGATGTCGGTGGTCTCAAGTCAATTAAAAAACAACCCTACTAATTATAAAACCCAAAAACATCTTAATTGTTTCTCAGATGATGTAAGAGTCCACACAATCGGTAGAATCACCTAGCCATTACCAGGGTTGACAAGAACAAGAAGCCGGCCAACAACATTCAGTAATATAAAACCAACGAAACACAGATCCAAAATACGAGGGAACTGATTATCAATCATCTATAGAAATTAAATATAAAGAAGAAGATCAGAAGACAACTTTCACAACTGGTGTTTCCCTTTTCATCACACCATCTCTGTATGCAATCTCCATGAGAAAACTAATGATCATACAAATCATCATCAAATGATGATTTTATAAAAGAATATATAATTTGAGAAGAATACTAAACAATATATCAAAAAATTAAATGAAATACCTTTACGATGTTCAAAACTAAAAAGAGCAAAGCATTGTCTAACAATCTGCTAATAACATCAATATATCGTTATGTAAAAAGTATTACTAATGACCCACTAAGATTCTATACTAGAAGTTTTTTTCATGGACTTTTGGTTTGAAACAAAAATTTGGACCTACTGTTATGGTTTCTTGATTTTAACATTGTTACCATCATTCATTATTATTACTTCGTTTATTCTTAATTCCTGTGTGATTTTTTCATTTTAAGAACTAAATCTACATTGCTTCATTAAAGTTTGTTTCTCTACACCTAATTTTAGGACAGTGTTTCAAATCTTGTGCATTACTACATGCCAATTTTTACTTGAAATTATGCTTTCTTACATAATATTAATTAAAACATCACTTTTTTTTCTTAAAAATCAAAGTGAAATATTACCTTGTAAGTCCTTTTGGAGTTCCACATCAATATCTGTTAATATAGGCATTCAAAGCAATAACATAAAAAACAAGCATCTTCTAAAGATTGTACTAAACATCATATATCAAAGTGATATATTACCTTCTTCATTATCTGCTATGTTAAAGCTCCCATGAATTGAAAGAAAGTTTGAAGCAAAATTTAAAACACAACTTAATTCATATTGCAAAACATTAATATAGGAATCTTATGTACATTGTCAACGGTTGGAGGACTTCACATCAACAATGGCTAATACCGATTTTAACTCTTTACAAACTCAAATTCAGTTTAAGACATCGAATATCAATGTTTCAACAACACGATAAAAATTTCAACAAATAGTATATCACTAAATACATACTCTCTGGTTAATTTGTTTAGAGAACAAAGAGGCATATCATCTTTAAATTAATGGCCAATACCAAAAGCGGGAGTGTTTTATAGAGGAATAGCAAACACTCTTATATCCAAATTGATAATAAATGTTATGAAGTGATCAAACATGAAGCATAGACTTATAACTTATAACTCCTATTAGTGTTACAACATAATGATGAAGGAGATCAAAATTTAAAATAGAAGGCATAGAAAAACACACATAAATCAAGCAACTGGTCATAATTTATTACTATTGGTATAGAAATCAAGAAGATCATATACCTGAGTTGGTGTACAATATTATGATTTCCATACCATTTGCCCTTATATTCCTAAGAAACATCAGACACCAAGAACTGTTGGAGCTCAGGTTAAAAACAATGCTTCATTGATAATAAGACATGCAAAATCAACAAACATTGAACATGAGCTACAAAAGAAAATCAAGAACAACAACAACAACAAACACATAAAGAAGAGACCTGTGTCAAATCAGAGATGAACTGGTGGATAACAGATGAAAAAATTTGGAGAAATAAAATAGATGTGCAGTGCTAACCATACCTGTGAGTGTTCTGCTAAAGCATTTCCAACAGTCAAGTTCTCTTACATTCGTCGGAGAACCACATCGCTTTGCCTGGTTCACTCATGTTCATCTTCTTCATAACCCCTTGAATCTATGCCACAACCCTTCTTCCAATCACGAAAATCCGATCTATTTGCACATAAAATCCAAAGAATAAAGCCAAAGATCGATAGCAAGATGGAACATTAAAGCCACAGATCAAATGGATAACCCCTTGAATCAAATCGATAATTATGAACCCGTAACAGAGGTTGGTATGATCATCGTTTGTGATTACTTTATGGCTTACTGTTATTCTATGTTATTAATTATTATGTTAATAAATATATAACCCTAGCAATAGGATCAGGCAACTATAAAAGTTGACAAGCAACATTCACAACCTCAATGAAGACACAATGTCGATTATGCTCCGAAAGAAAGATAATAAAGTGGCCAGGTTATCAAGCAAAGAACAAAAATTTATGGTCGATATCATTTCAAAATAAAAATTGATAAAGCAATAACTGAAAGAAGAAACAAAATTCTCCGACAAAGGGTACGTTATGAAAACATATGTTAAAAGAGTTGAAATGACGACGACTAATGCTGGAAGAACAAAGAGATCACAATATAATGACGTTTTATGGAGTTTAGGGGTATAAACGAGCCTAGCCCGAGGTCGCTCTGGCTCGAGCTCAGCTCGTTTTAACTTTACAAAGCTTGAGTTCGGCTCATTTGTAGTTTTATTTTTGAAGATTGACTCGTCAGAATTCATTCAAGCTCAAGTTTGGTTTGGGCTCGGCTCGTTTATAATTAAATTTTAAAACTTTATTTTTTATAATTATTTTTATATATATTAACAATCATTCTTTTATATATAAGATAATATATATTATTCAAGTATTTACATCATAATGTTATATATAATAATACTATTTACATAAATATATATTTAATATTTAAATGAAATTATATAAACAAAAAGCTCGTTTAGGCTTGCGAGCCAGCTCGAGCTTGTTATTTGAAGCTCGATCTCGAGCTAGTTTAGTAGATGAGTCATAATATGAGCTCAAGCTCGCTTAAACTCGGCTCGATTTGAATTTTTTTTTAACTGATCTTTGGTAGCATGCGAGCCAGCTTGATTCGTTAACACCTCTAATGGAATCGCATGACCGGGTTCTAGAATCATTCTTGTTAGTAAATACTTCAACGTAAATGTGAAATGGCCACAAAATTGGGTTGGTCTTGCATTGTTAAGGTTTTCTAAATTATTTTGTAATTTCAGGTTCTTAATTTTTTTTTAATCTTAGTTATTCTAGAAAAAAATGTCAGTTATGTATTTTATTTTTTACTAATTAAATCATGTATTTAATGTATAATATAATTCTAGTTTTTAAACTTCTAAGACACCATTGTCTAATATAAGGTAATTTATTTCAAGTCTTTATAAAAATATCAAAACACCGTTTTATATAAGGTCATTAATGTAAACTAGGATTTGAACCCCGCGTATTGCTAGAATACATACAAGATTCGTCACTATAAAAAGGATAATGGTAACCCCACCTTTAACTACCATTCCCCAGCTACAGCCTGCAGGGGAGAGATATTAAATCGCTTATCCTCTCTAGCCGCCAGGGAAGTAGAGCCTTCCCTGGCTACACCTGTTATTGTTGCTAGTTCACTACCACAGGGTATAGAGAAAACCAAAGACAAAAAAATCAAACAAAAAAAAGCTCGTCAGCTTTTAATGGCAAAGTAACTACAGGTTAGCCGCAAGGAAAGACGATACCTCGTAGCTTCTTTCCTAGCTACGGCCGACAGGAGAGAGATATTAAATCGCTTATCCTCTCTAGCCGCCACGGAAGTAGAATATTCTTTTGTAATAAAATGATTGTCTTCCTATTCCAAAATTTTAATATTTGTTACAAGTTTTATTATTTTTAAACTCGTTAGTGTCCCGTTACCAATCGACAATTGATGGTGGCCAACCCTATTGAACCCACACACCATCTTAGTTTATTTGTGTTTCATCCTCCTAATCCCTGTAATCATTCAACCAGTGATTTTATAGAAGATGACGGTGGTAGCACACAAGAAGACCTTAATATAATCACAATAAGTCTATAAATTTATTGATAAGTTAGAGTTAGATGAACTTGTAGAAATAATATCTATTTAAAAAATTGGTCCAAGTATTTTTATTAATTTATTATAGAGTAAATTTTGCTTTTGGTCTGTGTGGTTTGGGTATTTTAACCATTTTAGTCAAAAAAATAATCTTTTGTCATATCGAGCCCTGTGGTTTTATTTCTATAACAGTTTTGGTCCCTGACACTAACTTTGTTAGTTTTGTCAGTTAAATTTAGGGGCATTCTTGTCCTTTTATACAAATAAAGAATTAACTTAAAAATAAATTATTTAGTAGTGACACACACCATTTTTATCAACCCATTCTCTCTTCCACCAAATCTGATGACCAGACGAAGAGCACCATCTCCGATGACCAGACAAAAACAACCATCTCCGGTGATCAGACGACCATCATCTTCACAAAGCGATTAACAGTCACAAGCCCATCAAATATTAGCTCGTCACAGTTTCTTCTAGACGCCACTACAAAAGCAAATTCACAAATATTATTAAGCATCAATTGTACCCAATAATCAAAATATCGAATCCGATGATCACCTCAGCAGCAGCAAGAACTTTACCAAGCCTATATGATGATGATTCCTTAAAATTCTTGTTGTAAAACCTCCTCGCAGCTTTGAAAAACTTGAGTTCTAATGTTGTTTCTTTGATCGGTTTCACTTTCTTTGGTGACCTTGTTTTTTCGGTCGCCTATTCACTCTAATCGCAACACTACCAGGCCACCTTCATGAGAACCGCACATCAACTGAACAACCCTATTACGTCGCCGCTCACCTTACTCTCTGTCAAAATCACCACCTGCCAAAAGCTATTCAACAAAACCCTAAATCTATTTTGCAATAATCTACACCCATATCTTTTCCCCCAACCTCATCGTCATCCCAAACCTTCAAATCACCAGACCAAAACCACCATAACGACCATAATTGAATCAAACATAAGCTGTGAATAAAGATGAAAACACTACACCACCACCACCATAGATCCGGCCACCATAATCGAACTATCATACCACTGTGGATTTCTTTCTCTCTCTTTATATGCAGATCTGACCATCATAATCGATCAGACATAAGGGTGATTAGATTAGCTGGAGAAAGGAGGTGATAGTAGATCTAAACGGAGAAGAAGGAAGAAAAAAAGGTAAGGTGGGGTGGGTGGCAATTAGGCCTGGAAAAATGGGCGGGTCGGGTCAGGTTAGGTGTCGGGTCAGGACGGGTTTGGGTTAGGACGGGTTCGGGTCAGGACGGGTTCGGGTCAGAAATGAGTCAGGATAGGTTCTGGTCAGAATGGGTTTGGGTCAGAATGGGTTCGGGTCAAATCCAAAAATATCAAAATTCTCAATTTTCCAACACAGACCATAAAGCCATATAAACTACAAATAAAAGTTGTTTCAAACATTAATTCAACGTTTAAAACTCCCATGTAAACTAGCATTTGGATCTATGTTCTAGTTAATAGCCGTAATTATAAGTACGATCTCCCTGCTTACAAGTGCGATCAAAACCCTAAACACTGATCAAATGTTTGGTTTAATGATAACATACAACTTGTTGGTATTTAATTAGTCAATTGAATATTCGAAAAGAACAAAAACCACCCAATCGGAAGTTCATGATTGAGAAATCGAAATCGAAAACCAAAGCCAAATCTCACAGTGTTTCATCGGAAATAGAAATCAAAATTGAACAGAGAGAAAGCGAAAACCTATGACACAGTTTCATCAGAAATCGAAATCGAAAACATATTTACCTCCTGATTTGGTAGTCGAAAGTTCATGTTTGAGAATTAAGATCCATAATAAGATTCAAACCATCATATGGCGATGCGGGGATGGCGATGGAGCCCGTTCTGTGCGGCTGAAGTTCAATTGGAGATGGCGATGGAGTCTGTTCTATGTAACTGTACAATTGGCGATGGCGAATTGGGGATGGCGATGTGGGGATGACGATGGGCAGTGGACTACAAGAGGGAGCCCATCCTGACCCTCTTCTAAATTATTGAAATGATCGATGATGTGGGGATGGCGGTGGCGTATTGGGGATGGCGATCGAGGATGTGAAATACTAAAATGATCTACCATATAATCGTATATAAAGCAGCAAGGAAAATCCTTTTGGACTCTATGGTGGGTTGATGAGAACCCATTCTTTTTTTGGGTACCTGTAACACCTGAAAATTTATTAAGAAAAGAATAAAGACAAAAGGAGAAGTTGCATAAGTGGAGGGGATAAAGTGTACAAAAGGACAAATATTATTATTGCAGGACCGTTAAAGGGACTTTGCACTTAGTTAACACACTTAGGAGGATCTTTAGGATCATTTAACAATTCAAATGGAGAACTTAGAACTTAAACAGATGATACAATGCACAACACAAGTAAAGTAAGAGCAAGAACACAAGAAATAATTTTCAAGGAAGTAGTATATTGCTTCTTAGGTTCTATTACAAGTGTTTGCATTGATATTTAAAATACAAGAACCTTTGACTCTTTATACTAAACCTACAACCGTCAATATGCAAAAAGACAGTTGGATGTGACTAATCTAGACAACAAGATCAGCCTAAAGTCAAAAGACAGATTGCCTTTTGACTAGTGACTATGACAGGCCATAGCTCACTGACTTTCCTATTACAAAAAGTCAAAAAGAAACAAATACAGAAACTTGCAAACAAAGACCTTATCTACTTTATCATAAAGCATGGAAGTTTCACCAACTTATGATAGTTGGTGAACCATCAGAGCATGCAGCGGACAGGGGGTTGCTTTATGATAAAGTTGACAGAAAATGTGTCTTTTCTCTCTCTTCTAAAGTAATCAGTCTTGTCTTTATTCAGCTTCGAAAGACTTTGTCTTGAGAGCTTCGGAAGACTTCATCTTTAACCTTCGAAAGAGTTGAGTCTTTGGCTTCAGAAGACTTGACACTTAGTGTAAAGCTTCCTTAGTAGTTTCTTCTGAACATTGGCTTCGAAGATTTTACACTTAGCATTTTACTTGAGTGTGTAAAACTTTCGAAGCTAGTTCTTCTTTGTTCCTTTGTGCATGTTGGAAGACTTGGTTGTTTTGGTATCCTTTGGTTGCATCAGCCTCATAACCTCAGAGGTTCCTACAAACTCCCCCTAGGCTGATGCTACCAAAATAGAGAGGTCTTCAGACTGGGATAATCCACATGAGAATCTTCAAAATTCCTTTCTTCATCAGCAGATCAGGATTCTTCAGACCCATGAAGTACCTTCTCATGTCATAGAGATCATGCAGATGGAGTTCAAGGATGTCACTAGTGAAGTAGATATGTTGTTGTCCCTGATCTCTAGTGACATACCATCTATCAGGATCTTCAGAAAATGTCCATGATAGAATTGGTCTTCCAACAGATAAAGGCTCTACTATGATAGGAGTTGGTTGAGAGCCCTCTTCATGCACTTTCTCAGGATGTTCTGACTCATCCTGAGTTTGGGAGGTGGATGCTTTTCTTCTTCTTAGAGGATCTTCTTCTGGCTTGCTCTTCCAGCTGCTTGTTATATTCAAACAATATATAGTCATATGACAAGAGAAGAAGTGCATGTGCCTGGTAGAGGCCTGTGGCACTCAGGTAGTTGATCATTTTTGTCTTTTCTTCTTCATTAACTACCTGAGGTTGATCAACAGCCACAACCTCTGACTCGGGGCTTTCTTGAACTGGGGACAGGACAGGAATATTCTTGTATATTCTTTTTCTTCTCATTTCCTCTTTATGCTTGAGGGTCAAGGCTGCATCCTCAGCTTCCTTCCTCTCCTTTGACAACTCAGTGTCAGCCAGTTCATTTAATTCTTCTAAGGGGAGAGAGATGAGTTCATCTATGTTGTAGTTCCTGGTCCCTAGATAATTAAGTCTGGCTGCCCTTAACTCATCTTCTTGAGTGTTTGGAACATGGGCAGTCAGAATTGCAGCTTGCATGAATCCTGGGGAACCACTTGAACTCTCTCCCCTCAGCTTCCTCTTCCTCTCTCTTTTCTCTTCTTCAATCTCCTCAGCAGTTAGCTTTTCTTTTGCCTTTGTCAATTGCTGATCTTAATGACTCAGCCTGAGGAGAGGTTTGGCCTTTATTGCTTGATTCAGCAGTCAAGCTCTGGCCAGAGAGAGGTTATGAAGCCCCATCACCAGCTGGTGCCTCACTGAGGGTATGGGGTGCTGGAGGAGATGTTGTCTCAAGGTTCACAGTCTCAGCCTCTGGGCCTTCAGTCAAGGCTTTCCCTTTAAAGCTAATCTTAGGGTCCACCTCAACATCCAGTTGACCAAAGACTTGTAAGGCCCTGTTCCCGGGACGCTTACAGCTGGTCAATCATTGCACATAAAACATAAAACGTATATTTAGGTGTACTAAAATAACGCAGTGGAATAATTTAAAATCATTTCTATCATTGCTTTTGCAAAATAATACAACATTCATAATCGTTACAATATATTGTTTGTTCTCATTACAATGCAAAAAAAAGTCATAATTTAAACAATAGATGCTATCCCAAAAACACCAAGTAGCTGCCCCGTGCCATCCTCAGCAACATTACCTGCCAACTGGAAACACATAAAAGTCAGCGTTGCTGAGTGAGTTCCAGTTTATAAAACAAAATCCTTTTCTTTCGTTTAAAACCGTACTTTACATTCATAAGCGATCATACATCATACGTACACATAGATAATAATATTTATTATCTTCATCGTCATTCATTATCTTTCATTCCGTACATTTCATTCATTAACCTTCCTTCGTTCATTCCTTCCGGATCAATGTCATCGGCAATACCCCAAACGTAGGCACAAAGCGGGCACTGGGCCGAAGTTTATCAGACTTCCATTCATTGCGCACAAAGCCTGGCACCAGCACCGGAGTAAGCGACAAAGATCCGTGTCAATCTCATGGATTGAATCCCTTACGAGTCTTTTGTGACTACACGGTCACTCACCTCAACTTTGGCATACAAGTCTTTTGTGACAGCACAGTCACTCACCTCAACCTTTGGCATACGAGTCTTTTGTGACGACACGGTCACTCACCTCAACTTTTGGCATACAAGTCTTTTGTGACAACACGGTCACTCACCTCAACCTTTGGCATACAAGTCTTTTGTGACAACACGGTCACTCACCTCAACCTTTGGCATACAAGTCTTTTGTGACAACACGGTCACTCACCTCAACCTTTGGCATACAAGTCTTTTGTGACAACACGATCACTCACCTCAACCTTTGCTTGCAAGACTTTTCCATTCATTCATTCATTACTTCGTTAATGCATGCATTCTCTCATTCCTTACGTTCCCTTTTTATTATCTTCCGCTTTACGTTACATAATACTTTCCATTTACTTTTCATAATCATACCACGTAAAGTCACGGAAAATAAACATACATAACAAGGAACATAACATAGACATACCATGCATAGCATCATCACATAAGACATCATAAAGTCAACATACATCACCCCCGGAAACATCCCAAGTCAAAGCTTACACTTAAGCTCTACATCCGAAAACCTCCGAAAATTCTATCCCCTTAAAGAAATGCGGATGAGCAAACAAATACGGATGAACAAACATATGCGGATGAACAGACAAATGCGGATGAACACCTCAGAAAATATTCTAAGTGTCCCAAGAAATGCGCATGAACACTGTAGCGAATGCGCATGCATAAAGCACATGTAAGTTTCCAGAAAATACGGTCCAATGAAGTGCGCATGAACCAAATGCGGATGACTGAAGCAAATGCTCATGGACAAAACAAATGCGGATGAACATACAACAAATGCGGATGAACACTTAGCAAATGCGGGTGAACAAAATAGTCGATGTGTTCATCAAATGCGGATGAAGACTTAACTAATGCGGATGAACAACACTTATGCAAATATTCAAACTTAATGCGGATGATCAACTAACTGGAAACCACGTCTTACACTATAATCAGTTCCCAATCCTCATTCTTATACATTCATCGCACCGATCTAGCATGCTAATCTCATAGAACCAGCATACAACCACATAAACCGAGCAAAACATGCAGGCCCAAACACACCCACTAAATAACAGGGCTAGACTTACGAAACAACATACTGGACATATTAAAAAGTTAGTTACATGCAATTCCAGCCCCAAAATAGGTTTAAAACATAGAAACCGGGGATCTAGAAACTCACCTTATGCAATCCTTCGGGCAAGACTTCCTTCAAACCCGAATGCAAAGAGTTCACACACCTAAAACCCAACAAAACACAACCCAAACATAAACAAACACACATAAGCATGCAACCGAGGCATAGGCCGGCCAAGAACAACTTAAAATGATGAATTCTTACCTTGAATTTGATTTCCTTGTTCTTCTTTCTTCAAAACCCCGAGAGCTCTACTCTGTTTCTTTCTCTCTCTACAATCAGCAGAAAAGGTGAAAAGTAACATGGCATGGACGGCCATGTTGCTTTATACACCCACTTTTATTCTTTTTGTCCTTTTGACACATTTAGCCCCTCAACTTGGGTTAAATTGTGTTTTCTTTCTTTATCTGCATGTTTATACTTTCTTTCTCGTCTTTTAAAATTTTCCGGGTGTTACACTTCAACTGCTAGCCTCTGTCTATATAGTACTGATCTCCTTTTGAATTCTTCCAGCACCTAATCTTGAATTCTACTGGCTAGTCTGGTAGCTTGTCTGTTGTTGCTTGGGTTGACAAGTGCCAGATCTACCAGATTTATACCCTTATAGAAACTCAGGTTTAAAATGTTTAAGATTTTTAGTTTAACCTGAGCTCTAGAGAGTACAAGAGCTTTCCTTTCACTGTCATACCCCCAACCTCAGATTGGGTTCTCAAAAGGGGCAGACATTGCTCTTGGTATTCCCTCCTCAAACAGTTGTTGTATTAACAAATGTAGATCACCGTCTAGAGGAGGTTGCTAAGTATGGACAATTGCAAGAGAGGATGGTGAGTCCTCTATGTCCATACTCTAAGAGGAACTCCCAGGTTCTGTGATTGTTAGGATTTTCTCCCCCTTTTTGGTAGCATCACCCTCTTGCATAGGTGAGCTGGGAGATTGATCCATGACATCCACAGGTTCTTGCAGACCTGAATGAGTTGATCTCATTGGTCTCTCAGCTAGCTTACCCTTGAGATCGGTGATCTCAAGTTGCTGGTCATTGACCCTTTTCTGCAAGATAGTCACCTGAGATTCCAGGTGAGCTATCTTGGACACAAAGTAGGTGCACATGTTTGAAAGTTTGTGCACCTTTTGTTGCAGACTCCCCTCATCTTCAGATGAAGAATCATAAGGGAGGTGAGATAATGAGACGAAGAAAGATACCTACAAACATCTGAGAAGCTTGGATCCTTCTCAGAGTTTAACAGAGCAACCTGGTTGTGTTACCTGTGTAGATGCATGGTGAGATCTGGGTCGTTTCGGCGATCAAGATTTGCCATTTGCAGAAGCTTTGCAGTGAAGGAAGGTAGAAGAAGATTAATTTGGGGGTAATTTTAGGTTAAGGAACAACGAGAGTAGAGAGATGAAGATATGACCGTTTGGGGAGATATACTCAGGATTTGAAACAAAGTTAAAGCAAAAGATAAACTTTGAAATCCGCAAGTGGGTCCTACTTCAGAAAAAGGCGCCCAAAAAGGTAGTTTTCTTGGAAGTTGCAAAACTTCTGACGGTTATTTTAGCCTCGGAAGCTTTTCAAAAAAAAAAAAAGCTTCCAAAGGCAATTTTGCTTTGGAAGATATTTCAAAGAGTTTTGAAAGTTTTGGCTTCGGAAGAAATAAACAAGTCTTCCGAGACTTAATTGCTTTCGGAAGAAATTTATTCTAAAATGCATTTAGGAGCTTATATTCAACTTAAGCTTCGGAAGATACTTCATGAATTTCTTCCGAAGATAATTGTCAGATAAGCTGTAAATTTCTTCTGAGGGCAATTTTATATCTTCCGAAGGTAAATTTTCATAACTCTAAAAAATATCATTTTGAAAATTTGTTTTCCTCCAAAGAGAACTGGGCTTATGAAGTGATCTAATAGACAACCTAGGACACACAATTTTAGGAAGTAAGATTGATTAAGTTATTTAGAAAAACATATTCAAGGTTAATCATCCCAATGGCTGATACAAGATACTTAAATCTCTACTCATCAAAAGCTTTTGTGAACAAATCAGTATATTGTTCATTTGTGTTAACCTTGATTAGTTTTATCAAACCCTTTTCAAAATTATCCCTAATCAGATGATACCTGATGTTGATGTGTTTGGTCCTTGAGTGCTGCACAGGATTCTCTGTAATAGAGATGGCACTGTTGTTGTCTATATGGATGGGAGTCTCTTTGAAATTGAATCCATAGTCTAGCATCTGATTTTGAATCCAAAGCAGTTGAGCATAGCAGCTGGCAGCAGCAATGTATTCAGCTTCAGCAGTTGATGCAGACACACAGGATTGCTTCTTGCATTGCCAAGAGACTATCCTTCCACCAAGGAACTGACACCCCCCAGATGTGGACTTTGCAGTCATGTTGCAACCACCATAGTCACTATCTGTATAAGCATATAGATTAAAGTCTGAATTCTTTGGATACCAAAGGCCTAGATTTGGAGCACCTTTGAGATATCTAAGAATCTTTTTGACAGTGATTAGGTGTGACATCTTGGGGTTTGCTTGATATCTTGCACATATGCATGTGGAAAATATGATATCATGCCTGCTAGCAGTAAGATACATAAGTGACCCAATCATAGCCCTGTAGAGATGTTCATCAACACACTCCCCCTCAAGGTTAGGACCAAGGGAATGGTTTCTGGCTATGGGTGTCTTAGCAACCTTATAATCAGTCATCTTGAACCTTGTAAGTATGTCCTGTACATACTTTGACTGACTGATGAAGATGCCATCTTCAACCTGCTTCACTTGAATTCCTAGAAAGAAATTGAGTTCCCCCATGGCACTCATTTCAAATCTATTCTTCATCAACATCTCAAAGTCTTTACAGAGCTTTGGATTAGTTGAACCAAAGATGATGTCATCTACATATATCTGAACTAGCAATGTGTCATTCCCTGTATCTTTGATGAAGAGAGTCCCATCAATAGTACCTCTTTTGTATCCATGATTGCAGAGGCATGTTGATAGTGTCTCATACCACTTTCTTGGAGCTTGATGCAGTTTAAAGGGCTTTATCAAGCTTGTAGACATAATCAGGATGATCTGGGTCTGCAAAGCCAGGTGGTTGTTTAATATAAACTTCTTCATCAATCACCCCATAAAGAAAGGCACACTTCACATCAAGCTGGTAGACCTTGAAATCCTTGGATGCAGCATAAGCCAGGAATATCCTTACAGCTTCAAGTCTTGCTACAGGAGCAAAGACATCAGTATAATCAATTCCTTCTTCTTGTGTGTATCCTTGGACAACCAGTCTAGCCTTGTTTTTGATAATGATCCCTCTATCATCCTTCTTGTTCCTAAATACCCACTTGGTACCTATGACAGTCTTCCCTTGAGGAAGAGGGCACAAGTTCCACACCTTCTGTCTTTTGATTTGAAGCAACTCTTCTTGCATTGCTTCAATCCAGCTTCCATCCTTTAGAGCCTCATCAACTTTCTTAGGCTCAATTTGGGATAAGAAACAAGAATGTAGACAAACATGGCTGTCATGAGTTTATCCTCTTGTTCTCACCCCTGAGTCAACATTTCTAATGATGTTTATGGTGGGATGTGACTTGTGGATCCTGAGTTGAGGAATCACAGCAAGTTGGTTGGACAGATCAAGATTAGAGAAATTTTGATCTAGCAAAGAAGAGTCCCCCTCCATATCAGCACACTTATCAAGAGATTTGATCCAATGAGTATGTGACATCATTGATTTTGTCTTCAATGGAGTGGTTATCAGCATCAAGAAATTCTTGATCACTGTCACCACCACGCGTTCCTCCTACATTGGAGGTTCCTTCACCTGAATTCTGAGCCTCTGAACTGGAATTTGAGGGTAATTCAGTTGAATCAGCAGTATTTGTCATGCTTGTGCTGATTAGAGCCTCAATGACAGGGTTAGTCACCATTGGAGCTGAAGTAGTCTTCTTGTTTGGTCTTCTCAGCTCAAATCTTGGGTCAGGATCCTCTGTTGACCTGTTATCCATAGATCCTGAAACATTCTCACAAGATTTGTTAAAACAGTTGGTAACTAAATCAAGATCAAATAGCCAATCCGGACCAAAACCTTTCACACAGGGTGTGTGTTCATTGAAAGTCACATTGGCTGACTCTTTAATGATTCTAGTTCTGAGATTGTATACTCTATAAGCCTTGGCTTGAGAAGAGTATCCAACAAAATATCCATCATTTGATTTCTCAACAAACTTAGCTATTTGATCTTTGGTATTCAAGATGGTGCAAGGACATCCAAATGTTCTGAGAAAACCAATAAATGGTCTCCTTTTGTGCCACAGTTTATAAGGAGTCTTACCATGTGTCTTAACTACTAAAACTCTATTCTGCACATAGCAGGCTATGTTGACAGCCTCTGCCCAGAAGGTGATGGGCAGCTTAGAGTCAGACAACATAGTTCTTGCAGCTTCAATAAGTGTCCTGTTTCTCCTCTTAGCAACACCATTTTGCTGAGGAGTCCTAGGAGAACTATATTGTCTTGAAATACCCTTTTCATCACAAAATATATCAAGGATTTAGTTTTTAAATTCGGTTCCCTGATCACATCTTATGACTTTGACCTTGTGATCAGATTGATTCTCAATTTTTAGAATGAAATTCTTCAAGATTTTAGGGGTTTCATCCTTAGTTCTAAGGAAAAACACCCAAGTGAATCTTGTAAAATCATCTGTGATCACTAAACAGTATGTGGTCCTTCCTAGACTCATTACACTGGTGGGGCCAAACAGATCCATATGTAACAATTGTAGGGGAGTAGTCATAGAGTTCATTTCCTTTGGCTTATGAGATACTTTGTGTTGCTTCCCTTTCAGGCATGCAACACAGTGGTCATCACTTATAAACTCTTTCTTTGGCATTCCAGTTACCAAATCTTTCTTAATCAGTTTATTCATGTTTTTAAAGTTTACATGGCACATTCTCCTATGCCAAAGGAAAGACTCATCACTATTTGCTTTAGATAGAAAGCAAGAAACCTCTCCAGATGGAGATGCTTCCTGCAAGTCCATCTTGTACATGTTCCCTCTCCTGGGGGCTCTAAGCAAAATATGCTCAGGAGGAATGTCAACCCCAGGCTTGAGAACAATGCACTCATGCTCAGTAAAGAGCATGTGATGTTTTTGGTCACAAAATTGGGACACACTCAGAAGATTGTATCCAAGCTCTTTGACAAAGTTTACCTTCTCAATGCCGAGCTTACCATTTATAACCTTGCCCCTGCCAGTAATGTAACCTCCTGCATCTCCTCCAAAAGCAACTGGTCCTCCATTAATCCTTTCAAAGTTTTGAAGCAAGGACTCATTGCCAGTCATATGCCTGGAGCAGCCACTATCAATAATCCAGATATTTTTGTTGGTCTTTAGCTGTCCCTGCATAAAAAGTGATGATTTAGTTACATTTGGAAACCCAAGCCTCATTGGTCTTGGGCTTATTAGAATGAGTTAAAGGCAATGAAACAGTAATAGATCCTATGCTCAGGCTTTGGGGATCATTTGCTGTTTCTGATGATGAACTTTTAGCCACATGGTTTTCCTTCATCTTCCACACCACCTTTGAAAGATTGGGCTTGACCTTCAATGCTTCAGAAGCTTTTGTGGCTTCTGAAGCTTTGGAGACTGATCCTTCGGAAGATCTTGCTTTCACTGTAGCAGGCCTCAGTACTTCGAAAGCATTTCTTTCTTCCGAGACCAATTTTCCTTCCGAGGGCAATGGTTCATTTGCCTTTTTCTTCATTTTGGAGCTTCCGAAGGAAACAGATTTTCCTTCCGAAGCTGTTTGTTTCTTCTTCCTCTCAGAAGTTTTCTTCTTGATCATGTTGATAGTACCCTTTGGATTGTATTGACAATCCTTAGCCAGATGTGAGGTACTACCACACATAACACAATCTAAATCTTTTCTTCTGAGAGCCTTCTTTTCCAAAGAAGACTAAGCTTGAACACTTTCATTTTCCTCTTTCACCTTTTCAGATGATGTAGCAGGCTTCTTAGGGTGAAGCTTGCTTTTAGAAATGGATGGTTTAGGCTGTGTAACAGTGACACACAGCTGATCAATCTTCTTGTTGTTGCTGGAGTGAGTTGAAGCTGAAGTAGAACTCTTGGTACTAGAATTCTTGGCAGGATCTTTAGCTTTTATCACCTTGAACCCTGCAGAGATAAATACTTGTTTTTCTTTGGGATCAAAGGTGGTCTTGACCTCTTGAGTTTTTCTTGATCTTCTCTTTGCTCTTCTAATCAAGTTCTTCCTTTTGGTTTTGCTCAAACCAGCTTCTTTTTCCTCCTTAGGAGCATGGTGACCCTTTTTGGATTGACTCTCTTCACTCACCTCAGAGTCATCCCTCACCTTCTCCTCTTCATCCTCTTCATCACTGGGGTCTATGGATGGAAGCTCATCTTGACCAGTTCCACACCTTGGAGATCTAACTGATAGTAGAGAGTGTGGAGGAGCTATTTCACAAGATCCCAGTCCCTGCTTGTTCTGATAACACACTTTTACATGCAGAGATGAGGATATCATGTTCTTGAAGGTTTCCTCTTCAAGAACACATTTTTCTACCCTGGCTTTGCTGATCACAAGCTCAGCCTGGCATTCAGTCAACTTGGTAATGAGATCCTTAATTTGAGTCTTGTAATTTGTTTGCTCATGTTTAAGAGTTGAAACTGTTTTCTCTAGATCTTCTATCTTAAGTTTATAGTCATTTTCAGCTCTTTTAAAATCAGCTTTTAAAATATTCAAGGACTCAATGTCAGATCTTATTTCCAAGTTGTAGGACCTATATCTGTTTACTTTAGCAATACAATCAGGAAAGCAAAGATGTTCAAGTACCTTGGCTTCATCATGGTCAGCCATGAGTGCTTGGTTTGGAGATGCATCTTCAGCTTGAAAGCTCCAGCCAAAGCCTCCTTCTTCAACAGCAACTACAGCTTGCTGTCTTAGCTTCTCATTCTGGTGCCCTCCTTTAGTGTAGTTTGGCCTGGATGAGGCTTGGCCACCAATTGATTTGGGTGCCTTGCATTCTCTAGCAAAGTGTCCCATCTAGTTACAGTTGTAACACTTGACTTTGCTCTTATCCAACCCAAACTTGCCACTGGTAGCATTGCTAGGAAACCTTCTCCTAGTCCTCTTGTAGAATTTCTGGGCTCTGTGAGTGAGAAGAGCCATCTGCTGGACTATCTCCATATATTCCAGATCATCTGGATGGATACAGTCCAGGTCTTCAAGAGTAAATAGAAAGTTGCCTGAACTTTCATCAGTGGAGACAAAAGCTTAAGAGGAGCATGTCTCTTGGAAGGGACTTCCTTGGATGTAGCTCTCTCTTGGTGTCTCAGGGAAGGTGATGAAAGGACCCTTTTGTGAAGTCTCAGGGTAGCAGATGAGATGATGCTGTGGTTCTCTGCAATCTCTTTCAACCACATGAAGGGCTGAACTCTGGTGAGTGTTGGAGTTACCAAATAAATTTGTTCATCTCCATCTGGTATCCACTGATTATCCCATACAGCTCAGTGAGAGTGAGGGTTTTGAGGTTTTCAGTCCTCTTATTGACCACACAATAGTATGTCCATTGTCTTGGAAGAGAGGACATGAACTTCCTTACAATATCCCTGTTCTCAATGGTCACCCCAACATCAGCCAGAGTATCCACAATCTCAACATAGCTGAAGTATTGTTGAGTCATGGTTTCACCTGTTTTGAAGGTATAATTTTCAAACTGCTGCTTCAGGAGATCTTTCTTGTTCTCCTTGGCTTCATTTGAACCCTCATACATAAGTTTCAGTGCATCCCATAGCTGTTTGGCGGTCTTGCACCTCTTGAAACCTCTGTAGATGGAGTTTGGAAGAGCAGTTTGGAGGGCTGTCATGGCTTTTTGATCAATATCAATTCTTTTCCAATCTTCATCAGAAAAGTCAGCCTCTCCTTTGGTATCTTGCCACCACCAGCAACAGCTGAAGTGGTGCATGGTACATGAGGTCCATGGATAATAGACTCCCACATCCTGGAATCTTAAGACTTGATAAAGCCTTCCATTCTTTGACACCAAGTGTCAAAATCCTCAGGAGTGATCAGTGGGGACTTTGTCATTGTTCCAGTTTCCATATCAGCTTTGGAGATAGCTACCATTTGAAGAGTTAAGTGATGTGTGTTACTAAGAGGTTTTGAAGATGGTGAGATCTTGCAAACAAGAGCCTGGAATGCTCTGATACTAAATGCAGGACCGTTAAAAGGGACTTTGCACTTAGTTAACACACTTAGGAGGATCTTTAGGATCACTTAACAATTCAAATGGGGAACTTAGAACTTAAACAGATGATACAATGCACAACACAAGTAAAGTAAGAGCAAGAACACAAGAAATAATTTTCAAGGAAGTAGTATATTGCTTCTTAGGTTCTATTACAAGTGTTTGCACTGATATTTGAAATACAAGAACCTTTGACTCTTTATACTAAACCTACAACCGTCAATATGCAAAAAGACAGTTGGATGTGACTAATCTAGACAACAAGATCAGCCTAAAGTCAAAAGGTAGATTGCCTTTTGACTAGTGACTATGACAGGCCATAGCTCACTGACTTTCCTATTACAAAAAGTCAAAAAGAAACAAATACAGAAACTTGCAGACAAAGACCTTATCTACTTTATCATAAAGCATGGAAGTTTCACCAACTTATGATAGTTGGTGAACCACGAGAGCAAGCAGCGGACAGGAGGTTGCTTTATGATAAAATTGATAGAAAAGGTGTATTTTCTTGCTCTTCTAAAGTAATCAGTCTTGTCTTTATTCAGCTTCGGAAGACTTTGTCTTAAGAGCTTCGGAAGACTTCATCTTTAACCTTCGGAAGAGTTGAGTCTTTGGCTTCTGAAGACTTGACACTTTGTGTAGAGTTTCCTCAGTAGTTTCTTCTGAACATTGGCTTCGGAAGATTTTACACTTAGCATTTTACTTGAGTGTGTAAAACTTCCGAAGCTACTTCTTCTTTGTTCCTTAGTGCATGTTGGAAGAATTGGTTGTTTTGGTATCCTTTGGTTGCATCAGCCTCATAACCTCAGAGGTTCCTACAATTATTTTATGTTTAAAGTACGCATGGCCGCCCACTACACTGCTTCACCAATCTGTTTCGACTGCTAGAGAGAAGAAAAGCGAAATTTCCATCGGTTCTAGAGAGAAGAAGAAGAAGATTCGGTTTGAAGGTGAGTTTTTGTGTGTTTTGTTCGGTTTCAGCTGAGTTTTCAGCTTCGGGACCGATTCTTATGTGTTCTTTTGTGTTCGAATTTGTGTTTTGGTGTGTTTAGGCGTTTGAACTCTTTGTGCCCTCGAGTTTGGTGGAGTTTTGCTTGAAGGCTGTAATAGGTGAGTTCTAGATACTCGGTTTTTATGTTTTATACTTGTTTTGGGGCTGAAAATGCATGTAACTAACTTTTTATTCCTTTCAGCATGTTTAATCGTATGTTTATACTCTGTTTATACGAGTGAATGTATTTTTGTGTATGATTTGTTGTGTTTCGTGTTTATATGCTTGTTTAGGTGCTTGGTATGTTAGATTTGGGTTAAGAACATGTTAAAACAATGACTGGGTCTGAAAAATAGTGTAAGTTTGAATTTATCACTGCCCATGTGCCTAACATAATGCCCATGCGCCTGAAATTTTGTCCATGCGCCTAAGTACCTGGTTATGCGCCTAACATAGTGCCCATGCGCCTGGAAAGTTGTTCATGCGCCTAGAAATTTTTCCCATAAGCCTAAGTGTTGCCCCTGCGCCCAAATAGTACCTCATGCGCCCACTGCTCATACGCCTAAGTGCCCATGCGTCTAAGTCAGGTTCATGCCCCAAACAGTTCCTCATGCGCCCACTGCTCATTCGCCTAAGTGAGGCTCATGCGCCCAAACAGTACCCATGCGCCTAAGTTCCCTCCTGTGCCTAAGTCTTTCCCATGCGCCCAAGTGTCGGGCGCCTGTATAGTGCTCATGCGCCTAATGCCTTAGAAAATTTTCTGAAATTTTGGGAAATAGAAAATTTAAGGCTAAGCCCTAAGATGTTTTGGTAGTTATGTTTGTTGGTGTTATGTATGTTTGTGACCTGTTTTTATGTTCAATATTACGTATTATTATGTGACTTTACATGGTGTGTTTATGCTCGTACATGTAAAGTATTATCATAAAAGATGCGAAAGATTAATGATAATGAAAAGTGGAACATAATGAATGAGTGAAAGTCTTGCAAGAAAATGAAAGGAGGTTCATAGCCATTGGGTTGTCAGCTCAACTGTGTGCGGTTTAGCTAACCCGAAGGATGCACACAGGGTCAATCCTAGATATTGACGGGACCCTTGTTGCTTGCCCTAGGTACTGGGGTCAGCTTCGTGCACAATGTTCGGGGTATTGCACATTGGTTTGGAAGAAAGTGAAAGATAATGATGAAAGTATGAACTGAATGAGAAGAATGATGAAAGATAATAATGAATATTATCTTGTTGTATGTATGATGCCTGAACACGTACGGAAGTAATGGATTTTATGAGAAGGAAGAATTTTAAGAAAAATGATATTTTTATATATATACAAGGGACTTTAATTTTAAAACTACAACTCACTCAGCAACGCTGACTTTTATGCATTTTCAGTTGGCATGTAACTTGTTACTGGGGATGGCACGCGGGTGAGGCTACTTGGCGGGCAAAGACTGATATCCATTCGTGCTTAATGATATTGTTGTTTTGTAACACAACTGAATGATTCTTTTTGTAACTTTTAAAATACAATGATGTATTATTTAGCAACATCAAATATTAATGCATGAATGGTTTTTGATAACTTAATCCGCTGTGATATTTTTATGAAATGTATTTATTTTATATGAAAAATGTTGTGATTGTCCAACTGTGAGGTCTCTGGAAACGTGGTCTTATAAGTTGGTATTAGAGCCAAAGTTTAAGAGAAATGGGTAAATCATTTTAAAAACCTAAACTTAAACTGAGAATGGGACCGAATGAAGGGATGCCAGCCCAAGTAGCTACGTGCCATGAGGTAATTTATTTTCTTAAAAATTAACCGGTATTATGTGCGTGTGCTTTCTAATTTATGTGCCCTTAGTAGATTTGGATACTGATGTAGTCAGGATAGGAAATGCTTGGGGGAAGAAGAGTAAAGTAAGTGGCTAATCACAACTGGCCACTGTAATTAGGGACTTACTAAACTTGACATAAACTGAGCTATTACCTTGAATGACCGTATTGGTGCTTGAATCTTATAGTGTTTAGAAGATGGCTGGTGGTAGATCATCGAAGGCTTCCAGAGGCGGAGTACGGGGTGGTCGTGGTGCTGGACCACGTGTCACGAGGACAAAGACTAAGACCGCTGAGACGGCTCCTGCAGGGCCCGAGCTTCATCACCTGGAGGGCGGTGATGAGAGTGCTCACTTGAGAGTCTCAGTAAAGGAGGCGGTTGTGGTGGAAGTTCATCAGGTCATGCAGACAATTCTGCCGTCTGTAGTGACCGAGGTTATTAGAGCCATGAGGGAGGATGAGAAGAAGGAGAAAGAGGAGAGAAGGAGAACCACCAGGCGAGGGGGGAAGGAGTAGGTCCAAGGGAGATGGAGCAACCAGATACTGAGATGGTGGTCTCCAGTGATGAGGAGGAGGAGGAGGAAGTAGTGCAGGAGACTGCGAAGGGGTGTAGTTACGGGGCATTCCAGATATGCAAGCCCCCAACTTTTGATGGAAATCGTAACGCTGCTGCTGATCACCGTTGGGTGAGAGAGATGGAGGCTGTGTTGGAGATCAGCGAATGTAAGGAGGATCAGAAAGTAAAGTTTGCTACCCATTCATTCGTGGACTCAGCTTTATGTTGGTGGGACAATATTGTCCAGGCCGAGGGTAGCAGGGTTATCGGGAGGATGAGGTGGAACGGACTGAAAAAGATGGTGATCGAGGAGTTCTGTCCTCATAGAGAACTTAACAAGATAGAGAGGGAGTTCTTGCAGTTAGAGGCGGGAACTATGACACACCAGCAATCCACGACGAAGTTTAATGAGATGGCAAGACTGGTACCGGATCAGGTAACGCCGGTGTCGAGGAAGATCAAGAGGTACATACAGGGTTTGTCGGCAGATATCCGCAGGCACATGATCGCCACCCGGCCGACTATGTTTAGGTCGGTGGTTGATTTGGCAGGGAGGCTATATGATGAGAGAGAAGAAGCGGTAGTGGTAGAGGTGAGGAAGAAGAGTGGTGGTGACAGGAACTGGGACAGGAAACGATTTGGTCGTGGTGGTTTTACCCCGAACAACAAGAAGGCAAGGGTGGATGATCGGAAGGTAGTGTCGGCAGGTACGGGGATGAAGTGGTGTGGTAAGTGCAGGAAGGAACATACGGGAGAATGCAAGTAGGGATTGAACGTTTGTTTCAAATATGGGAAGCCTGGTCATGTGGAAAGGGATTGTAAGGCGAGGAGGTGCTACAACTTCGGTGAAGAAGGCCATATGAGCAGGGATTGCAAGAAGCCGAGGGCTAAACGTTCTGGTGCAAAGAAGAGGATAGAGAATGAAGGGTAGAGGGCAAGCGCTAGAGCATTCACGATGACCCGGGAGGAGGCTAGAGTGGACCCCGATGTCGTGTTAGGTATGTTCCTAGTAAACCAAACTTGTGCCTCTGTGTTATTTGATTTTGGTGCTAGTAGGAGCTTTATTTCTGCTGCTTTTTATGCTAAGTTTCCTGTTAGTAGTAGAAGCATTGATGAGCCCTTCGGTGTAGAAACTGCCATTGGTAAGTCTACCAGGATTTCTAATTTGATAAAGGATTGTGACATAGAACTGGAAGGCCATAGGTTCTCTGCTAAACTATTTGTGACGCCCCTAGGTGGATTTGATGTAGTTCTAGGGATGGATTGGTTAGCAGCCTATGAGGCAAATATTATGTCTTGCAAGAAGATGATCCGACTGACAGCGCTTGATGGGAGTTCGGTGACGGTCTATGGTGACCGAGTTGCTACGGTTCCGAAGGTGATTTCGATGGTGGTGGCCGAGAAGTGCATAAAACGGGGATGTAGCGCCTACCTGGTTTACGTGAAGGATGTGGATGCGTCAGTACCATAATTGGCCGACGTACCAGTTGTATGTGACTTTCCAGACGTGTTCCCAGAAGATTTACCAGGTGTGCCACCGGACCGCGAGATCGAGTACCAGATCGATTTGATACCTGGTGCTCAACCTGTTGCCAAAGCACCGTATCGATTGGCTCCGCCAGAAATGAAGGAACTGATGGTTCAGTTACAAGAGTTGATGGACAAGGGTTTCATCCGACCAAGTATCTCTCCCTGGGGTGCTCCGGTCTTGTTTGTAAAGAAGAAGGATGGTAGTATGAGGATGTGCATTGACTACCGTGAGTTGAACAAGTTGACGGTGAAGAACCGATATCCACTTCCGAGAATTGATGACTTGTTTGATCAGCTCCAAGGTGCCAGTTGGTTCTCGAGAATAGACCTCCGATCTGGCTACCATCAATTGAAGGTGAAGGAGCAAAATATCCCTAAAACAGCTTTTCGCATGCGTTACAGACACTACAAGTTTCTCGTTATGTCCTTTGGTCTAACTAACGTGCTAGCTGCCTTTATGGATTTGATGAACCGGGTGTGTCGGCCGATGTTGGAAAAATCAGTGATTGTGTTTATAGATAATATTCTGATTTATTCGAAGAGTGAAGAAGAACATGCCGGTCACATTCGTGAAGTATTGGAGACACTCAAAAGAGAGAAGTTGTACGCTAAGTTCTCCAAGTGTGCTTTCTGGTTGCGTGAAGTTTAGTTTTTGGGTCATGTGGTAAATTCTGAAGGGATCATGGTAGACCCAGCAAAGGTTGAGGAGGTGATGCAATGGAAGTCTCCAAAGACGCCATCCAAGATCAGCAGTTTCTTGGGTTTGGCGGGCTACTACAGGAGGTTCGTCCAAGACTTTTCCAAGATAGCCTTACCATTGACCAAGTTGACCCGCAAAGACATGAAGTTTGTATGGGGTCTGGAACAGGAGAATGATTTTGAGGAGTTAAAGACGAGATTGACTCAAACTTTTGTCTTGACATTGCCCGAAGGGAGCGAAGACTTAGTGGTCCATTCGGATGCTTTTTATTCGGGATTGGGTTGCATGCTAATGCAGAGGGGAAGAGTAATAGCCTATGCGTCCTGACAGTTCACAAGGCTAATTACCCTACTCATGACTTGGAGCTAGCGGCTGTGGTCTTTGCGATGAATATTTGGAGGCACTACTTGTACGGGACGAAGTGCACTATCTTCACTGACCATAAAAGCTTGAAATACTTCTTTGAGTAGAAGAACCTCAATATGAGGTAGAGGAAGTGGCTAGAATTGATCAAGGATTATGATTGTGAGATCCACTATCATCCAGGCAAGGCCAGCGTAGTGGCAGAGGCTCTTAGCCGAAAGGAGAGACCCCAGCCAATCCGGGTGAAGGCTTACCAGTTGGTGATGACCTCTAATGTGATGACACAGGTCAAGGGGTTCCAAGAGGAGGCGCTGAAAGAAGATCACCTAAACTCTATAAGAATGAGGGGAGTAGTCACTGAGTTGGGCGAAAACACTCTCGGAGTTAGAATCCGCATTGGGCGGATGTGGATCCCTCATTACGGAGACCAACGGGGGCGAATTATGGATGAAGCTCATAAGACTCGATACTCCAGTTATCCCGGTGCTACGAAGATGTATCATGATATGAAGAAAGATTACTCGTGGCCAGGTATGAAGCGTGAGGTAGCGGAGTATGTGAGTAAGTGCCTTACTTGCTTGCAAGTGAAGGCGGAGCATCAGAAGCCATACGGGAAGATCCAACCTTAGGATATACCCGAGTGGAAATGGGAGCACATCACCATGGACTTCATCACGAACCATATGGGTGATAGTTGATCGTTTGACGAAGAGTGCTCACTTTCTACCGATCCGTGAGACATATTCATCTGAAAGATTGGCGGATCTGTTCATCTAGGAGATTGTGACCCGTCACGGTGTACCAGTGTCTATTGTGTCTGACCGTGACACTTGGTTTACATCTAAGTTTTGGAAGAGATTCCATGATGCAATGGGTACAAGGTTGCATATCAGTACTGTCACACCCCAACCTTAACGGCGGAAACGTCGAGATGTGAGGGTTAAGATTGTTCACAGCCACATAACGCTACCATTAATTGTAAATATGATTAACATAAGATTAAATAAACATTACATCCAAGAGTCTCAACGAAATAAAGATAACAAATGTTCCAGTTTCCAAGTTTCAAGATATATTATTTATTTTTTTCTAGGTCCAAATCCTAGATGTAAGCATGCTTCAAAAGATAATCATCAACCTTGTGCATTTCCTGAAACATGTTAAAAATAAAGGGTCAACTTTGAAAGTTGGTGAGTTTCCATGGGTTAAGCATACATATATATATATATAAAAGTTTACAAGTAGCAATTCATGTCAATGGTTACGAATAAAGCAAGTTTATAGATAACATATAGCTACAATCAAACCTTGACCAAGGATATCATTTACAAGTTTAACGATTAGCTAAGTGTACTTGGTTCCCATGATGAACAAGCATACGTCATCAGGAGCCGGCAATAACCTCGGCTTTAGCACCAACTAGGCTTGTCAGGCCCATAGATCTATGACGTCGCCAGGCTAGCAATAGTTAATGATTGTCAACATATAATGTTCATCATATAAGCCTCACAATATTACAAATAACCATGACAAAAAGTAAAGATGAATTGCATGTGCATTTACAAGTATCAAGATGTTTACAAGTGCAAGTTTATAAAGTTAACATGTTTCACCCCAAAAGATGTGAAATAAAGTAAAAGAGGGGCATGGAAAAACTCACATGATATATATATAAGATGATAATAAGAAATAAACGATGCTCCAACGATTTCCTTTTACAAGTTACCTAACATATATATGTCAAGGTTAAGCTTTGAGGTAATATTAACGATCAATCGCGAACTAGGGTTTCGATAGGAATTTGGGGTTTTTGTAAATAAATAAATAAAATTTAATTATGTAATCACTTATATTTTGATTTAATGACAAATGGAACATCTCGTTTAAATAATTAACTTAGTGAACGACAATATAATGAAAGATATAAAGTATGAAAGAAAATATAAATTTTTGATAACACGATTTAAACAATTAATCGAATAATCGTTAGATAATTTCTTTGTCCAATAATAATTTATCGATTTAAACCATTATTTAACTTAAAGTCTTTTATAACAAATAACCAAAAATTAACCTTTATTATAATGTTTCTCTAAAAAAAATATATACATAAGTATTAATTTGAAAATTTTCAGAAAATATTTTGGTGACTTCAAAATAATTTTAGTTTGACAAGAATGATTTTTGAAATAATTAGGAATTTTTCTGTAATTTAATATATTAAAAAAAAAACTTTTAAAAATGAAAAGAGGGTGCCCGGGTTCGAACCCGGGACCTCAAGGTTGTGAGTTTGCGTCGTTAACCAGTTGGCAAGGGTGCCTACGCCTTGCTAAGAGATGGTTTTTAATCTTTAAAAACACAAACCAAGTAAAACCCCCAAAATCACATAAACCCTAGAAACATCTTTGATCAAATTGAAGATTTATTCGATAACGATTACTGAAATAAACATGGGGCTTTGATTCCCCATGTAATTTCGAGTATATTCATATGTTTAATTTACCCGAATGAAGATGGATTGATGATGAACAAGATGAAGAACAGTCACGGCTATGTCATGATTGGTTCAGATTGCCAATAAGGTTAGTAATCAAATTCTTTGCACAGAAAGCTTCCAAGGATCTTGATGAACGAAAGCTCTCTGTCAATTTCAGTTAATATCGACAGAATGGTGATGAACACTAGCGTAGCAGGTCGCGATGAACGAGAGGTTTATTTGAGGTGTTCAGGAGTGATTCTGATGGAATTAAGTTTGATAGTAACTTAGGATTAGTTAAACGGTCGATTATGATCCATTTAATTTGATTATTAATGAGTTTTAATGATCAAACGGTTCTATGATTAAAGGCTTCGGTTATTCAAACCGATTGGGTTCATAACCGATGTTTAAACGCAATTAAGGTGCGTGTTCAAGTTCGAAACGTGTTCACGAATCGATTTGGAACGGTTTTTGGGTTGAAATCCGAAGAATTTTGGGGTTTTGAACCTTGCCGGAGTCGGCCGGAGGGTGGCCGGAAAGTGTCGCCGGAAATACGGGGAAAGATGCGGGAGGGGGTTTGGGTTTTGTATATTTACAGTTTTAGTCCCTGCAGTTTTCAAATTAATATATTAAGTACAACTTTATTTTTAAAGTTTCTAAATTGATAATAAAGCCCCCTGAACTTAATTAAACTTTAAGTTTTAACTATTTTATAACTTATTAATTATTATTTAACTTTTATAACTTATGATTTCTATTATAATTATTATTTTTATTTTATTTTAACTATTATTATTATGTTTATTATATTAAAAACAAATTATTAACTCTTAAATTAATGAATTAATGCACAATAAAAGAAACATTCATAAACAACCCATATAGTTTCTTAAATGACATAAATGGTCCTTACAAGAACATAATAGGTTTAACTATTAATTAACGAAAACACGAAAGGTTACAAGTACGGCTTACCATCCTCAGACAGATGGTCAGTCGGAGAGGACTATATAGACGCTTGAGGATATGCTCCGAGCCTGCGTCATTGATTTTGGAGGAAGTTGGGACGAACACTTACCGTTAGCTGAATTCTCATACAACAATAGTTATCATGCCAGCATTGGCATGCCACCATATGAGATGCTATACGGTAGGAAGTGTAGAACGCCCGTATGTTGGGGAGACATCAGACAGAAGGAGTTGGGGAGCGTAGAAGTGATCGAGGCTATGACTGAAAAGCTAGAAAAGATCAAGGCTTTTATGAAGGTGGCGAAAGATAGACAAAAGTCGTATGCTGACAAGAGGCGTAGACCGATTGAATTCTAGGTGGGTGATAAAGTGATGCTGAAGGTTTCACCTTAGAAGGGGATCATTCATTTTAGAAAGAGGGGTAAGCTGAGCCCGAGGTATATAGGACCTTTCCGAATCATTGCACGAGTAGGAGAGGTGGCCTATAGGTTGGAGCTACCGGATGAGTTAAGTGGAATTCATCCAACATTCCATGTATCTCATCTGAGAAAATACCTAGCTGATAAAGATATAATTGTACCACTGGAAGACATTGAAGTGGATGAACGGTTCAATTATGTAGAGCAACCAGTGGCAATCATTGATCGAAAGGTGAAGAGATTACGAAATAAAGTGGTTCCACTAGTGCGAGTACAGTGGAGGCACAGGAAGGGACCTGAGTCTACGTGGGAGACTGAGGAGGAGATGAGACAACATTACCCATGACTGTTCAAAGAGTGACAGGTTTCGAGGACGAAACCTCTCTAAGGGGGGTGGACTTGTAACACCCGAAAATTTATTAAGAAAAGAATAAAGACAAAAGGAGAAGTTGCATAAGTGGAGGGGCTAAAGTGTACAAAAGGACAAACATTATTATTTTATGTTTAAAGTGGGCAAGGCCACCCACTACACTGCTTCACCAACCTGTTTCAACTGCTAGAGAGAAGAAAAACAGAATTTCCATCGGTTCTAGAGAGAAGAAGAAGAAGATTCGGTTTGAAGGTGAGTTTTTGTGTGTTTTGTTCGGTTTCAGCTGAGTTTTCAGCTTCGGGACCGATTCTTATGTGTTCTTTTGTGTTTGGTTTTGTGTTTTGGTGTGTTTAGGCGTTTGAAGTCTTTGTGCCCTCGAGTTTGGTGGAGTTTTGCTTGAAGGCTGCAATAAGTGAGTTCTAGATCCCCGGTTTTTATGTTTTATACTTGTTTTTGGGCTAAAAATGCATGTAACTAACTTTTTATTCCTTTCAGCATGTTTAACCGTATGTTTATACTCTGTTTATACGGGTGAATGTATGTTTGTGTATAATTTGTTGTGTTTCGTGTTTATGCTTGTTTAGGTGATTGGTATGTTAGATTTGGGATAAGAACATGTTAAAACGATGATTGGGTCTGAAAAATAGTGTAAGTTCGAATTTATCACTGCCCATGCGCCCAACATATTGCTCATGTGCCTGAAATTTTGTCCATGCGCCTAAGTACCTGGTTATACGCCTAACATAGTGCCCATGCACCTGGAAAGTTGTTCATGCGCCTAGAATTTTTTCCCATAAGCCTAAGTGTTGCCCCTGCGCCCACTGCTCATGCGCCTAAGTGAGGCTCATACGGCCAAGCAGTGCCCATGCGTCTAAGTTTCCTCCTGCGCCTAAGTCTTTCCCATGCTCCCAAGTGCCGTGCGCCTGCAAAGTGCTCATGCGCCTAATGCCTTAGAAAATTTTCTGAAATTTTGGGAAATAGAAATTTTAAGGCTAAGCCCTGGGATGTTTTGGTGGTTATGTTTGTTGGTGTTACGTATGTTTGTGGCCTGTTTTTATGTTCCATATTACGTATTATTATGTGACTTTACGTGGTGTGTTTATGCTCGTACATGTAAAGTATTATCATAAAAAAGCGAAAGATTAATGATAATAAAAAGTGAAACATAATAAATGAATGAAAGTCTTGCAAGCAAATGAAAGGAGGTTCACAGCCATTGGGTTGTCAGCTTAACTGTGTGCGGTTTCGCTAACCCGAAGGATGCACACAGGGTCAATCCTAGAGATTGACGGGACCCTTGTTGCTTGCCCCAGGTACTGGAGTCATCTTTGTGCACAATGTTCGGGGTCTATTTATAGGCCCTAGGCCCAGTACCAGCTTCGTGCACAATGTTCGGGTTATTGCACATTGGTTCGGAAGAAAGTGAAAGATAATGATGAAAGTATGAACTGAATGAGAAGAATGATGAAAAGATAATAATGAATAATATCTTGTTGTATGTATGATGCGTGAACACGTACGAAAGTAATGGATTTTATGAGAAGGAAGAATTTTAAGAAAAATGATATTTTCATATTTATACAAGGGACTTTAATTTTTAAAACTAGAACCCACTCAGCAACGCTGACTTTTATGCATTTTCAGTTGGCATGTAACTTGTTGCTGGGAATGGCACGCGGGTGAGGCTACTTGGCGGGCAAAAACTGGTATCCATTCGTGCTTAATGATATTGTTGTTTTGTAATACAACTGAATGATTCTTTTTATAACTTTTAAAATACAATGATGTATTATTTAGCAACATCAAATATTAATGCATGAATGGTTTTTAATAACTTAATCTGCTGCGATATTTTTTATGAAATGTATTTATTTTATATGAAAAATGCTATGATTGTCCAACTGTGAGGTATTCGAGAACGTGGTCTTACAGTACGCATCTTGATCCGTTGTTCATATTTAGGGAGCCCATCTTGACCCATTAATTATTAACTTTACTTTTAAGAGTCGTCCATCCTGACTCTTTGATTATTATACTTGACCCAAAACAACCCATAGCTTCATTTTCTAAAGTCCAAATCAGCTCATAACTATGCAGATAGGTCAAGTTTACCAGGTATAATGGCATTTGTCTTAAGTTTCAGATGAGATCAAGAGAAAAAAAGAGATAGAGGTTAGATATAAAATGATCAAAATACCTCTAAGCTTAACTGACAAAACTAACAGAGTTAGTTTCAAGGACCAAAACCATTATAAAAATAAAACCACAGGGCTTGATGTGACAAAAGATTTTTTTCTGGACTAAGAAAAACTTGAACTATTGTGTCGATGACGTAATACTGGTAAAAATAAACCTGATAACATATGTAATTTTATATAAGGAATACGAAACCTGAACGCCAAGAAAAAAACAAAAAGAAAACATAATAGTGAGTGTGTTAAAAAAACATAAAATTAGTGTGTTTGTAAAAAAATAGATTAAGTATATGTTATAAATGTATGTGTAGTTAAGCTCGAGGGATCAACAATATAAGTTCTAAAGTTTTAAAATGAAACTTTTTTATTTCATACACTAAAAGCATGTAATTTATGCATTTATCACTTTCAAACTTGATAATCAATTATAAAATTTGATTATCTATACTATATTATAATATACGAAGGAAGGATTCCGGCCAAAGTTAAAAGATTTGTAAATTTTAAGCACAATGTACAACCCAAAAAATCAATTTAACAAGGGTAATTATGTCTTTCTAACGCTACTAAAAAATGAAACTTTAAACTTATTTACACTTAGACCCTTGTATCTTTAATTATATACAATTTTTTTTCATGTTTGTTACAATATGCTTAAAAGTAGGAATTCAGTTTTTTAAATATAAAACTAACAGAGACGAGTACCATAATGAAAAGTGTCACACGCGCCACATCGCGCGGACACGTTACTAGTAAATTGTTAAGCAAAAACCCAAATAAAAAATAATAATAGTAAATCTTCCTATTCTTCTCATCCAACGTCACACCTAAAAAACCTTGGCCCACCAATATTATAATTTAATTTAAAAAATTGATGTAAAAGTGAAAAGTGATGATGGTGGGTTTTGAACCATGACATTTGGGAAACCTACCAAAAGCCTCTACAAGAAATGTGGGGTGTCACCTGTTAGTTCAAGAGTGATTTGGTCTATCAATGGAATGTTAATATAAAAAAAGCAGAAGGTGTTAAAAGACTGAATTTATTTAAAAATAAAATGAAATCAAGGGACTAAATTATTATTTTGATAGCATTAAACCGAAGCTTACTCTAAAATTTATGTTACTTTATATCTTGGTATGTTAAAATTTTGTTGTCACAAATATCATAAAGTCTCATATAACAAAGAGAATATAACAAAAAATATGCAAAAAAACTGAAAATACCAAAAGTATGTTTTAAGATCTTAAAATATTATATTATTAACGGTTCACTTTTGGAAGAAATTTACCAAATGGATCGTAGATACATACATCATGTATGATTTTGAAGAAAAATAAACTACAGTTTATAAAAATTCAAACTACATTTTATAAAGTAAACTTTAGTTTAACAACCACTTAAAAAATAGTTTATTTTTTTTCTAACGTACAGTTTATAAATGGATGGTGTATGTAATATAGAATCAAATGTCAAAAAATTAACATGTCATATCAATATATTTATATTGGCGAATCTTATTATGCAAAGCAAAAAACGTGCAAAGCGTACAAGTCATCCAAGAGTGACGCATGTCTTTTGAGAGAAGAGTAATTTCGTCAGCGCCATAATTACGCAAGTTATTTTCATAATTACACAGTAAATAATCACGCAAGTTATACGCACATCATATAAAGGTTTTAGAAAAAAAGAAGTTGATTTAAAAAAAAGAAAAATTAGTGCAACACTATACTCAAATTAAAGAGATAAAATGCTCGATTTTATTGTGTATTTTTTAAATAGTATTTAATAAAAAGTAAAATGCGTTTAAAAAAATTAAGAAAATTTAAAAAAGTTAACAATCATAGGTTATTTTTAAACCTACCATTCCATATCCTTTCTATGCGTATTATTTTATCTATAATTTGAACTGTTCATTTTCTAAATCAAATGTTGGTATTACTTTTTATATTTCTCAAAAAACACCGCTTTGTATTTTAAATTTTTTCTATATATATATATATATAAAACACTATATATGTAGATTTAATACAAACATACAAAAAGTTAACAGCTTTGACTGTTTACATTCAATTCTTTTGTAAGATTCATTAACTTTTTTATTTGTTTGTCCATCATTACACGTTAGATTCATCAGCATATAAAAATGACTATATTTTTTATTATAATACTTTAAACATAATAAAAATGACTATTCAGAGGCAAATGTCTGAACCATTTAGACATTTGCTCGCGAAACAAACAGTTTGAACCATTAAATGCTGAACTATTCAACGTCTGAATCATTAAGAAACTGATTCATATGTTGTCAAACAGCCCCTAATCCGATTCAGAAAATTGAAAAATAGTCGAGGGATAAAGAAGCTATTCATGCATACTAGAGGGGTCAGAACTCACACTTCACATAAATATTATTATTTACAAACCCCCCTCTTTTAAGTTTTAAGAACTCAACTCTAGAGAGAGAAAACCACCTACAGAGTCAAACAGAGATCACTCACAGCATCAATAGAGAGAGAAAAAAACGCCATTAATGGCGGAAGATCAGAAGAATTCGCGACAACACAGCGACGAGAGCGTGAAGCTCTTCGTAGGTCAAGTCCCGAAGCACATGACAGAAGAACAACTCACAGCAATGTTCAAAGAAATCGCACTCGTAGACCAAGTCACCATCATAAAAGACAAAGCCACACGAGCTTCTCGAGGTCAATTCCATCACTCGCTTCATAATTTCTCCAATTCGTTACACATTCGATCAATGTTACTTCCGGATCACTGTAAATTGTGATTCGTTGTGTAGTTCGCAATTGCTGGTGGTTTTCGTTGTTGTGGTTTTGGTTTTTGAATGTGTGTGTGTGTGTGTGCCCTAATTTGGTTGGTGTTATCAGGTTGTTGTTTTGTTGTGTGTCCGTCTAAAGAGGAAGCGGACAAAGCTGTGGATGCGTGGCATAATAAGAGAACTCTGCCTGGGGTGATTATCTTTCAGATCTTCGTTTGTTTTCTTCTTTAACTTAATTATATTCTATTCTGTTGTTTCAAAAGTTTGAATTGTTACATTGTGGAGATTCATTTATTAGTGGAAGGTTCGATGATAACTATGCGAGAATTTTCTTTATGGTAAAAATTGAAATTATCTTCAATTTGTGATGATTTTGCTGGGTTGCTAAGCTCAATTACCTATTTCCTTCCAGTATCTAGGTTACAAGTTATCTGCAGAAATGGTTTTGCTTCAAGAATTTTTGTTTCCACTTTAAATACAATATTTAATGTAGAACAGTAGAACAAGTTCCCTTATTTTTTGATGGTCGGGATACTCTTAGTCATTCAGCAAATAGTCATACATTTATATTGATTTACATTTAGGGAAATTTTTTTATGCTTCTCATGCACCAGAAGGAGTAACGGTAACTAAAGAAACATCCTAATGTAATGGATTTATAAGAGATGATTATTTGCTCATATTCTTTTAGAGAGGTTATTTGTCTGATAAGAGGTTTGGTGAAGGTAATTCATTTATCGACGTTATACTATAACATTGAGTCAATTGTGATGTTAAAGTGCAGAATCATGGCCATCATTTATTTTTGGTTGTTCGGATGCACTGAAAAGAATGGTTTGCCTTGTGTTTATGTGCCCTTGTTATCATTAAGTATAATGAAGAAATTAGAAGTCATGAAAACAATTAGATGTTTTTGAATACATAGCAAAAAGGTACACTTAAATAATGGTTTGTTGCCCATGGCCTTATAGCCTAGTGGCATTGGTGGTTGGTGCTCACAAATGTGGTGTGGGTTCAAATCTTTGCAATTGCCAGGTTAGGTGGTATTTAGGACTAAAAATTATTGTTGTTCAAAAAATTGCAAATAATAGTTTGTTAATGTTTTCCTTTTGTCAAATAACAATATACGTCTTCTGTTGCGTTTCAGGCATCTTATCCATTGCAAGTGAAATATGCTGATGGCGAGGTGGAAAGGCTAGGTGGGACATGCTATTTTTTTTGTATTTCATATTGCTAATTTTGTGTTTCATGTCTACTCATTTTACTATACTTAAATACAAGTTTCACTTAATATATCTGATTAGAGTTAACGGTTCCCTTTTGTTTATTTAAGAGCACAAACTTTTCGTTGGCATGCTTCCAAAGAATGTTTCTGAGGATGAGGTTTCAACATTGTTTTCTCAGTATGGAACCCTAAAAGACTTACTAATTTTGAGGGGTTCTCAACAGACAAGCAAAGGTGCAGTACAAAATATTTTATGCAACATATTTTGATCTTACAAGTGCTGATGTAATAGTAATAACTCACATGTGAAGTGCTTTTATGCTTTATCCAACATGTTGCCAGGTTGTGCTTTTGTGAAGTATGAGACAAAAGATCAAGCAGTTGCAGCTATAAAGGGCCTTAATGGGAAGCACAAGATGGAGGTTGTGTATATTATATTAATAAATTAACTTTTATTAAATATGGCAAAATTTATTTTGTTGGTAATTATTGTACCAATTTTTTCTATGTTGTTGCAAACAGTTGTATGTTATATGCTGATTGTGCAAGTTAAATTTGTTGGTGCAAATAGGGTTCAACTGTCCCTTTGGTGGTCAAATGGGCAGACACTGAAAAGGAGAGGTTAGCTAGAAAAGCTCAAAAAGCACAATTATTGGCTTCCAGTTTTGCAAACGCTGACGTCACACATCCATCTTTATTTGGAGCTCTTCCAATGGGTTACATTTCACCATATAATAACTACGGATATCAGGTTTGTTGGTGTAATAGGGCCAAAAAGTTTTAGGTGAAATTTTGTTTGTAGTCAGGAATCACTATGGATATGGGTCTGATAACAGCTTAAATGGAAATGGGTTTGATAACAGCTTAAATGGATATGAGTTTGATAACAGCTTAAATGGATATGGGTTTGATAACAGCTTAAATGGACGTGTGATTGATAACAGATCAAATGGGTATGGGCTTAATAACAGTTCAAATGGGAATGGCCATAGACTAATATATCTTTTATCTCAAACACATACATTTAAACCCACAGAACCCATACCCTCAAACCAAACACACCCATAGTTTCTGATGTATCCTTTTTATTTAAGTAAAAGTTGCTTTTGCATGTAGGGTACTGGAAGTTATGGGCTCATGCAGTATCAGCTTCCACCGGGACAGAATCAACCTTCTTTTCCTGATGTAATTCCACATGCAAATCCACTGAGAGGGGGGACTCCAAGAAATTATCCAGTGCATGCTTATCCAGCTGTTCCTATGGCTTACCCTGGGGGCATGATGAGTGGGCCACCTAGTCCTGTACCAGAACCAATTGTAAACAATCTCCCTGCAACATCTTCAAGTGGTGGTGCTAGTCCTGGTGACCATGTTGAAGGTTGAAGATCTTTATGCAGTGTGTGTGTGTGTGTTTTAATTCAATTTCTTTATTTATATTAAGGATAATTTCATATATTCTCCTCCAAGCCTTAAATAGTATCATACTCGCCCAATTAAAAAAATCATAATATCAAATGTACCCATTTAATAATGACATAAATACCCTTCCCTTATGTAAGGCTTGAGTTTATGAGAGTTTGAAGTGTAAGGAGAATAAGGATATATAGTCATATTATAATTTTTTTTTAATGAAAGAGGTAAGTATGAAAATTTAAGTGTTTTGAATTGGTATATTTGATATTAACTTTTTTGTTTGGGTAAATATGATATTATGCAAGTTTTTAGGGGTATATATGGAATGGCCCCATCTTATTATAAATTGATTATTCTTGAATTTTTCAAATATTCTGCTTCTTATACAGGTCCACCTGGTGCCAATCTCTTTATTTACCATATTCCTCAAGAATTTAATGATGAAGACCTTGCAAATGCCTTTAAAGAATTTGGAAGAGTCTTGAGTGCTAAGGTTTTTGTTGACAAAGCAACTGGTTTTAGCAAATGCTTTGGTATGGATTCCATGTTTCTAGTAATCTTCATTTTAGTTTAGTGTGGTGGTGTGTGTGTGGGGCGGGGGGTTGCTAATAACTATTCAAGTGAACAAGGATTAGTTGCATAAAATTACCATCTTGCTCCAATATATTATTTAAGCAACCTGTTCTTTTTTTAGGCCAGAAAAAACCATCAAAGTTCCAAATTTCTGATCTAAGGTAATTTAGCTTCACTTTTTTTTACATATGCTAATCTAATCCTGTCCCTGGTTAAATTGATGACATGGCGGCTTACCTGTCGGTAACATTTGACCATGTCGGGTTTTTTTTTTTTTTTCCTTCTTCTCATGCTAAAAACCTATTTTAGTTTATTTACCTTCAAGCAAAAGTTTTGAACTTTTGATGATTTTTTTTTGGCCTATAATCAGTTGCGTACGTGTTTATGCAATCAGCCCATCAAACTCTAATCAATTCTTTAGTTATTCGTCAATCTTAATTAGATTTATGTTTGCAGGCTTTGTTAGTTATGACACGTCAGCTGCTGCAGAATCCGCAATAAATACGATGAATGGATACCAATTAGGTGGTAAAAAATTGAAGGTTCAACTCAAAAGAAACAACAAACAAAACCAACCTCATTGATATGTTGGTAAACCATTAAAGGCTGCTGAACTCCACATAATCAGCCTATGGCAATCTAAACACGTAGAAGTTTCTGGAATCATGCTACTACGGGGGTGGCTCTGGGAAGTAATTTACCATACCCCCTATTCCAACCCCCGCGTAGCCGATTCATGAGATTCAAACCCCTGACACTTGTAATACTTTGTTGATTGTGTCATTATATTCTGTAATTGTCATTGAAAATCTTATAGTCATTGACTTTCAATCAATTTATTTATTCTTCACTCTAGAGCATCATCCATATTTCATAGTGTAGTCTTTTACAAATATATATTGAGAAATATTCACCAAAATTATCATATCCTTGTACTTCATGATCAGCTATTCTGGATATAGCCTATGATTTTATGAGATTAATTAGTATTTATGCATCAGCACTTCAGCAGCATGTATTGAGTTATTTGACATGCAAAAGAAAGTAGCTTGTTCTTCATTTCAACAGCTCAACACGCACTTCATCTTCAGGTATGCGTCTATAATCTCCTACCTGAATTTATACACATTTCTTGTTTTTCAATTATAAATTTTAGAAGCAAAGATCATATTATTACTTCACTTAAATGTGTATAAGCTTAAAAGTCCGTGCACTTAAAACTACTGTTCAATGAACAGTACATGATTTTACCTCTTAACTTTTCCCACGGACTCCAGACGTTTATTCTATTCGTTTTCTAAGTTTTGTTTCTATATAATGTCAACTTTATAATTAATTTATTACATATTTTGTTTTTTTTTTCTTCAAACTTTGAAAACATAATGTTTCAGTAAGTTTCATGTATACCATGACAACGTATTTATTTTCTTTACGTTTCGGTATAATTTTCATTTCAACTGACACTAGTAAAATGTAATACACTATTGATGTTTCTCACGATGTAATGTTTTCTTATTTTTTTTATTATACCGTAAAGATTGAACTCTTGACAACTCGCAACCAGAACTCATGGGTTAACTATAATATGTTTTGAGTTTTTTCACAACGTAATATAATTCTATATTTCGAATGTCACATAGTGGGTCAACTATAAACCTACCAATTAAATTTTGTAATGTCACACTGCACTACACTACACACTCAAATTTGGTGACGATGGTATTGTCACATCATGCTACACTACTCCACTACACCCTCCACTACACCCTCCACACACATAATTATGTGTTATGCCATGGCGAGTAGATGCCATGAATGGTAGTGGTGCGACGTGAATGGGGGGTGGCGACGGTGGTGCCGGTGCCCCGTCCACACTAAACATTGTCATAATAATATGGGAAAACATATGAGTAGCTAAAGTGAAAAACCGAATAGAAAACAAACACCTGAGCATATACACCTGCAAAAGGCCACCAAATTATCGTTAGGTCACACTGAGATCAACATTGGAGGATCTAGAAAAAAGGTTTATGGGTAACGTAATTTTTTTTACCGTACATTTATTTTAATAAAAGAAAAAAAAAACACGATAATAAAGGGGACCGAATCATTCAAATCAAATCCCTTTGGGATCGAATGAATTGAACCCGAAGGAATTGAAACCGATAGAGCAGTTGACCCAATATCATTATCAATTCGTTGCATATTATTGTCATTATTAAAACCAATATCTTCCTCTTAATTTTTTAAAAAAAATGTCAATAAAAACTTGTTTTTTTATCTTTCAAATCCCTAATTTTATAACAAACAATACTAAAAGATTACGAACTGCACTTAGAAATAACAAAATTCAAATCTCTAATTCATCTTTCAAATCTCTATTTCATATACCTAATTTCATAAACATAAATACTAGAAATTGAACCAAATAATCATTAAGTACTTGAAATCTTTCAAATCACTAATTTTTATAATAACTAACACTTAAATATTAGATATTTAACAACATAAACCCTAAATTTCAATTTCATAGTGCATTAGAGTAAACAAACTAAAAATTGTTACCTTGAAGTGGGCGGTGAAAGATCATAGGTTGGCAGTGGCAAGGGTCGCCGCCGCAGGAGGCATGTCGTTGGTGGTCGGCCGGTGTGTCGGACAGCCGACGGTTCAAGGCTTTAGCTGCAGAGGGGTGGTCTGCGGGGGAAGTGTCGATGGCTGATGGGTGTTCTTTTTTCTTTTAAGTTTTATGTTTGATTTTATATTTGGGCTAATTAGTTATTAGTGTTGGCTTTTTTAAGTTGTTTGATGTTTTTTGAGCTTATTTGTTATTTTGGGCTTGTTAATTATTATTGTATTGGACTATTGGGTATTTTGTGCTTATTAGTTATATATATTTTTATAAAATATAATGTTTTTTTTATAAATATTAGACTATCTTTTATAAATTTTTAAAACTTTTATGAAGTGTTTGAGTTTAAACAAAATTAGGGGTAACGTAATATTTTTTAGGGGCAATGTAAAACTGTAATTTTTTTACATAAAACCGTAAATTTTTTAAGCTATCCGTTAAAAGTTGAGAGGTAGCGGACGCTACCCCTCCTATAAAGGTAAATCCGCCCCTGGAGATCAAAATTGTCAATGTAGATGTGAAAAACGAACATTTCCAAATAAAAACCGTAATCGGTAGCCAAAAAGAAAGGCATGAACGGAAAGATGAAAAGAAGAAACATTCGGGGAAGAAATGTAAGGCTTTGATCCAGTGAGATGTCATAGTTGGATTTACATATTAAAAACTTAGTTCTTAGACTGAACTTCCATTAAAAATCAGCAGCAGAATATTTAAAACATTACATAACATTCTCATTACATAATTACTTTAACTATAACATAAAACTTCTAAAGCCACGATGTCAGACTTGGATTATGTTAGATAGCCCTTAGATCCATGCAAAGCTATCATCCTTTCAACTCATACATGCTCAACCAGATATGCATACTAAAGCTCGAATTGTTAAACTGTTGAACATGTAACGCAGCTCGTTTGACCGACTCACCCTGCATGTCCGTTAGGTTTGTCGTTTCTCAAAACAATAGTTCACAAGTCGACCGATAGTTTTCTTCAAAATCAATTAAACTAGACCGTAAATCAGTTAAACTAGACCGTATCAGTTAAACTAGACCGTAAACACCGTACTTGCCTTTAACTTTTTAGTTGGGAGACATTTTTGGATTTATAACTAAATTGTTTGTTATTTAATATTTAGTTTTAAATTAGAGATAACTTTGTAAAATAGTAATCAAGTTTTAGGATTGTTCTAATTAGATCACTTATAAACTTTTGTCCCAATCAGGTCACCCATATTTTTTTTTTTGTCTCAATTAAGTCACTAAAGTTTTATGATTGTTCTAAATAGGTTATTTATAAATTAAAGTATTTAAAAAATAGAATATTTAAAAAATTAACAATATTTATAAAAAGTTGAATATTTTTTAAAAAAGTGTGCATTATTCAAAAAAATTGTCACCTAAGTGAAGCACTCCAATAAATGACCTAATTGAAACATTTTAAAACTTGCTTATTATTTTACAAAGTTTTCTCATTTAAGTTATTGCAAATAATATATTTAACTATTTTTTAATATTACATAATTTGAAATTTGGTAAGTTTGAAAAGAAGAAGTTAAAAGTACATTATTGTTGTGTTTTGTAATTATTAAAAGAAAACTGCCATAAATTTTTATATTAAGTAAACGTTTATACACAATTTTTATGTTTTAGATGTCTAAGGTCATTTACAACTCAATCTCTATTCAGACATCATCTCTACAACATAAGGATGGTGGGGGCACTTGCATCGTGACCCTGTGGCGGGGGCGCGGTAACTCACTGTCGGTCCCTCACATCGTGATTTCTTCACGTCTTGCGGCGTTCCATCGCCACGATACACCCACTTTTGTGTGGGTTGTGACCGTTGAAAACAATCATTTCTTTGACCGTTGAAGAGATACCTATGACACCCCACCCGAAACCCGAGCGGACGTGCACACTTGATACAACTTACCGCGAAAGCAAACTGAATTTTCAATACAACTTACAACATTCTGAGTACAATACATTATTTAATTACAATATCAAATAACTATTACTTCTACAGCTCCAGATTTCACTGTCTCCTCATTGTTTCTAGAGTAGTCTCACTGATTATCTGTAATGCATATACTCAAAAAGACGTCAGCTAATGCTGGTGAGCTCATGCTATACATTTTACAAAATTAACTTTGACATGCATACAATATGGGTTGTGATATTTGGGTCCATAGGCACAGTGCCTTCCCTGGTTTTACCACAACCAATTGCAGCAGATTTGTCAGACCCTCCCGGTCGTCAAATAGGTATGAGCATGTGCCTGATGCATACGAGGAACCCTATCCTCTTTTCAGCCAGTTTGACACACCCTATTAAATATATCAGGATCCCGTATACCCCTACCGACCCGTGCATAATTCTAAACATTATCATTATTACTAGTACAGACAGAAAGAGTATATTATCACAGTTTTGAAAACAAGCATGATAACTCACCTGTTTAACAGTTGCTCAACAGTTGATAATCAATTCTTCGTAAGATCTGGTGATGTCTCAAGATCCTGATACAGTTTAAGTAATCCTAGGTTAGGCAATGGTACAACTAACTAGTCATTGTCATGGTTGGATATTAGCTAGTGCTACCTTGTTTAAGCATGGGTGATCAGTCCATGCCTAACTAAGGCTGGGCTATCTAAAACCCAATCCTAACAATAACCCTAACGCCTAAACTAATAATACTATACTAATGCTATTCCTAATAATAACACTAACATAAATAATAATTAACTTGACATAACTTAAATGAGAACATACCTTAAAACTATCTATGACAATTTGATGTAGAGTCTCCCTACACGTGCTCCTACTCGGGCAAAAACGACTATTAACAATACCCCGTGGGGTATTGAGTACTCGAGATTCTCTTTATAATAGAGCGTTCTCAAAAAACTTATATTCTGAAGGAAACCTATGAGCTTCTATTTATAGCAAGTAGGCAGGCAACTGAATTCCATTCTTATGTCCACGTGGTATGAAAGTGAGCAGCCTGGCTGCTTGCTTACTTATTGACCAGCCTGCTTGCTTGCTTACTTATAATTAATTTAGCTGCTTACTTCGTTTTTTCCTCATAACTTTTAAACTATAAAGTTCTATAAAATTTTGAATACGTCATTGGGACGACCTCATTTTTCTCTACGAATTACCTAAGTTTCGTTAAAAACAGCGTAAGATCGAAAATTAAATATTTTATTATTATTTAAAGCTTTCTTGAAATTGTAAAATATTGACATCACTTGTCATCATCCAAATAGTCATTTTACTCATACAACAATATATGAAAGAAAATTTTCATATTTCACATGTACAACTATTATATTAAGGTTTGGGGTATTAAATCCTCCCCCCTTACAAAATTTTCGTCCTCGAAATTTAGCTTTACTTAATTAGGTGAGGGTACTTTTCTTTCATCTCATTTTCCAATTCCCACGTATACTCGTGTCACACCCTCAAAATCCGCGTGTGGGGTTTTACCGCGAGGCGCGTGACATACCAGGATCTCAGTCATTAGTTACCAAGAACGACTCTACATGATTAATAAACAAAACCAGAGTTAACGTTTAAAATACTGCGGAAGCGTTTTAAAACCAGAAAACCCAAACAAGTAATATGTAAGAGAATGCGCAAAACATACGCGCCCCAGACACAATTGTTTAATATGAAAATAATCCCAAATTTGTAAACAAGGCAAACGTAGACAACTCAACAATGCTGACGTGCGTGCTCCTAGGCAACTGGCAACCTTAACCTGAGAATAGCATACTAAACAAGTCAACACATGGTTGGTGAGTTCAAGAGTTTGCGTTAAAATATAAACCAATCAACAGTTTCCAGAGCATAAGTAGTGTATTGCAATAGATAGCTAGTCTATTAACATGAAAATATTAATCATAGTGATTTCGCGATTGAAGCTGACTGTGACAGTTTGTGCCTCCCGTCACGACTTACCAGGTCGTGACGAATATATGTTAGGACAAAATTGCACCCGTATGACCTCGAGTCACACAGGTGGGGCTCGTCAGACCCAGTAGTACTACCCAAAATTTCCCCGCTAGTCAATATTAACAATCCGAAAGTGTGAGGACTTTCCATGGTAAACAACACTATATCAATATTATACACACTCATATATAAAAGCTTTTGTGATCAACAGTATGCTATCTCCCCCAAAAGAGATTATGTAAAATAAGTGGGGCAAGAACTCACCTGATGCGCGCAAGAATTAACTTAGAGCTTAACTTGAAAGAAAGAGGGGAAAGACAACCTTCAAAGGTCACCTAGAACACAAGAGTACATAAGTACGTGTACACAGAATCAACATGAAACCCTAAGTGCTCTACAAACTAAAGAACTCAAGGTTTTAGAAAGACAAGACACATTTGACCAGTTGACCCGTTTGACCCGTTGGTGATATTATAGGTGAAATTTCATTCAAACAAGCATAACAGTACAACACACATGATCAACATACACTCGATTACATATGGCACTTCATTAACCAATGTACTACCTAGATCATCATACAACTACATATCATACAAGTCATGCGAATCTCAACTATTATCTTGCTCATAACATCCAAATGTTCATTCTTAACCAAACATCTATCCACAAAAGTCCTAGCTTACCTATATAACTCATACCATGATTTTTCCACAAACAGGCCAAAACAGGTAACAAACCAAATCAACATTCATACAACATAAACAACACATTTAATCACCTTAGAAACCATCCATGAATACACTAGCATGGTCCTAATATCCCAAACATGCTCAAATCATCCAATTCAAGAATTTGCACAATAAAGTTTCCCTTTTGGGAAAGTACATCCCAATTTCATCAAACACCCAAAACATTCATGGATTCATCATTTACATACCAATTCAGGTCCATGACAACATCTAAACATGATCAACAACACCTAATCATCATGATTCATCAACGTTCAACACCAAAAGTTACTATTTTTAGCAATGTATGAACTATAAGACATCTTCTTGTTTTTCAATTGTTCATATCATCAACTTAGCATCTAATCATCATCACAAACACATCCATAACATTCATACATCATCAAATCATCAATTCATGCAAAATAAGTTACTATTCTTAGTAACCTATGAACCATAAATCAAAATCGAAGCTTTCTTGCAAAATCGACGTTAACCAATATGCATACAACCTAACTAGCATCATTACAACATCAAACAACCAACATTCAACATCCAATTTGATCCAAAATCGCCTCAACCTCTCGGCCAAGATCATATGAACAAACAACCAAAATCCAAACTTTCTTGCATAATCAACGTTAACTAGCATATATACAATCCAACTAACATATTAACATCACCAAACAAACAAGAATCGACCTCCACATCATCAATTTCGAATTAGGGTTTCGGCTAACCCAATAATGCATGAAAACACCAAAACTAACCTTTAATTCGCGAAAGAAAACAAGAATCGATGTTCCAATGTGTTGTGGAGCTTGAAATCGATCCAAAACCGATGCTTTGTGGGTGTTCTTGGCCGAAATCGCAAAGGGAGAGGGAGAGGGAGTGAGGTCGCGGCCGATTGGGTTAGGGGATTAGGGTTTTTGATTTTGTTTTAATTAATAATCCATAATTACCCTTTTAACCCTTGTAATTTGTATTTTATAAAAATTAGACTCTTTGAATAGTTTTTAGATAGTTTTAACTACTAAACACAATTATATTAGTCACAAATAACAATCATGCATAATTTCCATTTATCAAAAACACACGAATAATATACACGTTGTCACGTTACGCGATAAAATTCACAATAAACATTTAAATCACATAATCACAACTAATAATCACATAGAAATTATTGTTTAACATTATTAATTATTATTAAGTCACCAACGTTCAACGACAACTAGTGTGTGCTCCCGACACGTGTATGCAAGACTTAACGGAACTAACGGAGTTTGGTAACGGAAAATTACCGGATGTCACATTATCCCCATGTTGAAAGAATTTTCGTCCCGAAAATTGCGTTACATGGTGAGTGTTCCATCACTGGTCTACTGCATTGGCACAAGGAAATCGAAATCGTGTGAGTTTTGGATGAGTTGTCACATCATCCCCATGTTGAAAGAAATTTCGTCCCGAAATTTAATCAGTACCTTCGCCGGCTGGCATCGTCCTTTCGAATAGCTGAGGGTACTTAAGCTTCATTTGGTCTTCACGTTCCCACGTGAATTCTGGTCCACGTCTCGAGTTCCAACGAACTTTGACAATGGGTATCTTGCTTTGCTTAAGTGTCTTCACCTCACGATCCATCACTTCGACAGGTTCCTCAATGAAGCGTAACTGTTCGTCTACTTGAACTTCTTCCAGTGGTACGACCATCGTTTCATCCGTTAAACATTTCTTTAGATTTGAAACATGGAATACATCATGGATTCCACTCAATGAATCAGGTAAGGCTAGTCGATAAGCTACTGGACCAATTCTTTCCACTATCTCAAATGGTCCAACGTATCTCGGATTTAGCTTTCCTCGCTTACCAAACCGAACTACGCCTTTCCATGGTGAGACTTTTAATAAAACTTTGTCACCTATCTGAAATTCCAAAGGTTTTCGTCGTTTGTCAGCATAGCTTTTCTGTCTGTCTCGCGCTGCGGCCATGCGGTTTCTTATCGAACAATCTTCTCAGTTGTCTCGTGTACTAACTCAGGACCCGTTAATTGACTATCACCAATTTCAGCCCAGCAAACTGGTGATCTACACTTTCTCCCATACAAAGCTTCAAAAGGTGCTGCCTTTATGCTAGTGTGATAACTGTTGTTGTAAGAAAATTCCACCAATGGTAGGTGAACTTCCCAGTTATTCCCGAAGTCAATCACACAAGCACGTAACATGTCCTCCAAAGTCTGTATAGTACGCTCGCTTTGACCATCAGTCTGTGGATGATAAGCAGTACTCATATCCAATCGCGTACCTAAAGCTTTCTGCAACGACTGCCAGAAGTGTGATGTGAAACGAGAATCGCGATCAGAAATGATTGAGATTGGTACTCCATGCCTCGAAACGATCTCCTTCAGATAAAGTCGGGTTAACTTCTCCATCTTATCTGTTTCTTTTATTGCTAGGAAATGAGCAGATTTTGTCAATCGATCCACGATAACCCATATTGTGTCACATCCCGTAGAAGTGCGAGGTAACTTAGTAATAAAATCCATTGATATCTGATCCCACTTCCACATAGGGATCTCGGGTTGTTGTAATAGTCCAGATGGTTTCTGATACTCCACTTTCACCTTCGAGCAGGTCAGACACTTACTCACATAAGTAGCTACATTTGCTTTCATGTTAGGCCACCAATAGTGCGCCTTCAAATCGTGGTACATCTTATCAGATCCAGGATGTATAGAGTACTTAGACTTGTGAGCCTCACTCATCACCAAGTCTCTCAGGTCTCCGTGTAGAGGTACCCATAGTCTATCCATGAAGTAACGAATCCATCCGCTTTTACTTCTAGTTGCCTTTCCATTCCCCGTAACCTTCTAAACTCATATTTTCTACCTTCAGAGCTTCAGTTTGAGCATCACGGATTTGTTCAGGTAATTGCGTACTAATCGTTAGCTGCAGAGCTCGCACTCGTCGAGGTTTAGCAGTCTCTTTTCTACTCAGCGCGTCAGCAACTACATTTGCTTTTCCCGGATGATACTTGATAGCACAATCATAGTCATTCAATAACTCTACCCAGCGCCTTTGCCTCATGTTCAATTCCTTTTGCTCAAAGATGTGCTGAAGACTCTTGTGATCGGTGTAGATGGTGCATTTGGTACCGTACAAGTAATGTCTCCAGATCTTTAAGGCAAAAACTACCGCACCCAGTTCCAAGTCATGGGTGGTATAGTTCTTCTCATGAATCTTCAATTGTCTAGAGGCGTAAGCTATCACCTTATCCCGCTGCATCAAGACGCATCCAAGTCCTTGAATAGACGCATCGCAGTAGACTACGAAGTCATCACTACCATCCGGTAACGCTAATATTGGTGCGCTACACAATTTATGTTTCAGCAACTGAAAAGCAGATTCCTGACTCTCACCCCATTTGTGTTGTTCCCTTATGAGTCAAGGCTGTGAGAGGTTGTGCAATCTTAGAGAATCCTTCATGAATCGTCGATAATATCCCGCTAATCCAAGGAATTGTCGTATCTCACTTGGTGTTTAGGAACAGACCAATTCTTTATCGCTTCAATCTTAGCAGGATCAACATGTATTCCCTTCTCGTTGACAATATGACCCAAGAATTGTACCTCACGTATCCAGAAATCACACTTAGAAAACTTTGCGTACAGTTGTTCCTTTCTAAGTAATTCTAAGATTAAACGTAAGTGTTTCTCATGTTCTTCCTTGGTCCTTGAGTATATCAGTATGTCATCAATAAAGACGATAACAAACTGATCAAGATAGGGTTTGCACACACGATTCATGAGGTCCATGAATACTGCTGGTGCATTCGTCAACCCAAATGGCATGACCAAAAATTCATAGTGACCATATCGTGTACGGAAGGCAGTCTTCGAGATGTCCTCTTCTCGAACTCTCAGCTGATGATACCCAGACCTCAGATCAATCTTAGAGTAATAGCTTGATCCTTGCAGTTGATCAAACAAATCATCGACACGAGGTAAGGGATATCTATTCTTGATAGTAACCTTGTTCAGTTCCCTATAGTCAATGCACATTCGAAATGTACCATCCTTCTTCTTCACAAATAGAACTGGCGCTCCCCAGGGCGACGAACTCGGTCGGATGAACCCTTTATCCAACAACTCTTGTAGTTGGGCAGATAATTCCTGCAGTTCGTTCGGAGCTAACCGGTACGGTGCTCTCGCAATTGGAGCGGCTCCTGGAGTCAACTCAATTGGAATTCAACTTGACGATGAGGCGGTAATCCAGGCAGGTCTTCCGGAAACACCTCGGGAAACTCACGAACTACGGGGATATCCTCTATCCTCTTTTCCTCGATCTGTTTATCTGTGACGAGTGCCAATATGGCCAGTCGACCCTTTCGTAACAACTTCTGTGCTTTCATAAACGAGATGATGCCTATCACCGCACCACTCCTATCACCTCTGACCGTAAGGACTTCTTCACCAAAGGGAATCCGTATGATCTTCTCGTGGCATATGACTTCCGCTTGCTTATCGGAAAGCCAATCCATGCCTACTACCACATCAAAACTTCCTAACGTAACAGGCATGAGATCTATGGTGAATGTATGACCAGCAAGCTCTATCTTGCAGTCTCTAAGAATATGCGTTACGTGAATCTGTGTGCCGTTAGCTAACTCCACGGTGTATTTAGATTCTAAGGCTGAGGGCATATCACTTAAAAGACTACAGAACCTAGTGGACACGAAACTTCTATCGGCTCCGGTATCGAATAATACGGTAGCAAAACAACCATTAACCGAAAATTTACCAGTTACTGTTGTAGGATCGTTTAGAGCCTCACCTGAGCCAATGACGAAGGCTCTTCCTTTGGCTCCATTGTTGTTTCCACCATTGTTGTTGCCATTACCATAGTTGTTGTTATTGTTGTTGCCATTGTTATTGTTGCTGTTGTTCCCATTGTTGTTGTTGCCATTACCATTCCTCTTAAGCTGGGGACAGTTGCGTCTGTAATGGCCTTCTTTTTCGCACTCAAAAAACCTTTCGGAGTTTCTTGTGATTGTTGTGGCTTTTTCATCAGTTCACCCCGACAGTCTTTGGCTGCGTGACCAATCTTCCCACAACTTTGGCACTTGAAGTTATCACATCGACCCACATGGTGGTAGTTACACCGGTTGCACTTCGGCTGTCTTCCGCCATACCCACCGGGTCCTTGATTTGAGGGAGTCGCCTGGTTGAAGCTTCGATTGTTATCGAACTTCCGTTGCTGTTGCTGACTTTGCTGCTGTTGTTGAGGTTGAGATTGGCTGCTGGATGACGATCCCTTGTTGCTTGAACCATCCCACTTGCGTTTCTGGTGGCACGCTTGCCACCGCACCCCGTTTGGGTAACCGTCCTTGCTCAACTGCCTGGTCAGTCAGCCTGTGGGCTGTTCGGATAGCTTGTTGTATGGTAGTGGGGTTGGAGGCAGTTACCATACTTTGAATTTCGGGCACCAATCCCCGTATATAATGCTCCACCCTCTTGTGCATTTCATTCACCATCCCTGGGCATAAAGTGGCTAACTCATGAGTACGAGTCGTGTAGGCTTCAATTTCTGAGCCTTGCATTTTGAGTTGCCAGAACTCAATCTCCAGTTTCGGCACTTCATTTCAGGGGCAGTATTCTTCGGTCATAATCCCCTTGAACTCATCCCAAGGTAGTTCATTGGCCATGGCTTGACCCAGCATTTGCACCTGGGCATTCCACCAGGAAAGTGCTGCGCCTTCCAATGTCCCGGTGGCATACTTCACCTGATCAGCAGGCGGGCAGTTGCATTTTGCGAAGACAGACTCTGTCTTCTCAAACCACCTTACAAGCCCTACAGTTCCTTCCGTCCCGCTGTAGGTATGAGGTTTACAGTCCATGAAAGTCTTGTAGGTACATGGTGGTGGTCCTGTTTTGACAATCCCAAACATTAGTCAGATATCCTAGGCAATTAACTAGAATAACTAGTTTAACCTCTTGTTATCATTTACCTGCTGGTAGTCCCTGTTGGGCAGCAGCCACTGCCGCCTGAACATGTTCCTTAATTAATGCCGCCAATTCCGCAGGCGTCATGTTTATGGCTCCGGCTCCAGGACCTCCGGCGCCACGTCCACGACCACGCCCACGTCCTCTTCCACGTACGTCCATATTTCACTTTACAATTCACAATTACAATAATGAGTAACATCCAACACATTAATCTCATCAAGGTACAGTAAACAATAAGAAATAATGTATTCACCACAACCACAACATTTATAACAGAAATAATAATCAAAGATAAATAAATTGCAATTGAGTCACAAAATATTCCATCAATGTCAAAATTTAAGTTTGTCAGTTGGGTGGGAAACAACCCTTCCCACATAGGTTTCAAAGAAAAGAAACACTACATAGTCTAAGTCATTTAAAAGTAGGATCAGTCCAGTACGTCAGATCCGTCACTGTCCTCATCCATCTCTGCTGGTTCTTCTTCGGGGGCTTCCTCGGGTTCCTCTTCTGGGTCTTCCTCATCAGGGTCCACCAAAGGTGCAGGGGCTTCAACAACCTGAAGTGCTGCTAGTTGTGCCTCTAAATCAGCAAACCTATCATCGATCACAACGTTATGGTGATCCTGTGCGTCCATGCGCCCACTAAGTGCTACAACATTGCCTGCCAGAGTATGATGTCCACCAATGGCCATCGAGAGTCGCTCCTGAAGCGTCTCTACCTGGAAACGCAGCTGACGCATCTCAGATCGTAATGCAGAGTTCTCATCAGTGAGTCCTCTAATCCGCTGTCGCTCTGTGTCCAGTGTGGCTACTAGGGCTGCAAATGCCTGCTCCAGAGGGATGCTCAAGGTAGGAAGTGTAGGCAAAGTAGAGGCGGTCGATGACCTAGTCCTAGGTCGTGTAGGTGCTACTGGTGGTACGCGTTCTCTATATGCCATACGGTTTATGTAGGTGGGGTAGAAATCCCAGTTCCGCGGAGGATCGAGCTCAGGAGGTATGAAAGGCTGATCCCAGTCTATCTCGCCAGGAGGATAAGGATGTCGAGGCCAGTTAAATCCTCTATCAGGTACGGGAAAAGTAGGAGGTGACTCGGATCGTGCAGGTCTCTTGCCTAAATTTCTGGACGACGATGCCATGCTGCGAAGTACGTGTTGCGTATGCCAATGAGTATACAGTAAGGATAGTAAGCGATGAGTAACTAACAACTGTGCGGTTATAGTCTAGTGTGTGTATGCAACCTAGTTCCCTATAACCAATGGCTCTGATACCAATCTGTCACACCCTCAAAATCCGCATGCGGAGTTTTACCGCGAGGCGCGTGACATACCAGGATCTCAGTCATTAGTTACCAAGAACGATTCTACATGATTAATAAACAAAACCAGAGTTAACGTTTAAAATACTGCGGAAGCGTTTTTAAAACCAGAAAACCCAAAACAAGTAGTATGTAAAGAGAATGCGCAAAACATACGCGCCCCAGACACAATTGTTTAATATGAAAATAATCCCAAATTTGTAAACAAGGCAAATGTAGACAACTCAACAATGCTGAAGTGCGTGCTCCTAGGCAACTGGCAACCTTAACCTGAGAATAGCATACTAAATAAGTCAACACATGGTTGGTGAGTTCAAGAGTTTGCGTTAAAATATAAACCAATCAACAGTTTCCAGAGCATAAGTAGTGTATTGCAATAGATAGCTAGTCTATTAACATGAAAATATTAATCATAGTGATTTCGCGATTGAAGCTGACTGTGATAATTTGTGCCTCCCGTCACGACTTACCAGGTCATGACGAATATATGTTAGGACAAAATTGCACCCGTATGACCTCGAGTCACACAGGTGGGGCTCGTCAGACCCAGTAGTACTACCCAAAATTTCCCCGCTAGTCAATATTAACAATCCGAAAGTGTGAGGACTTTCCATGGTAAACAGCACTATATCAATATTATACACACTCATATATAAAAGCTTTGTGATCAACAGTATGCTATCTCCCCCAAAAGAGATTATGTAAAATAAGTGGGGCAAGAACTCACCTGATGCGCGCAAGAATTAACTTAGAGCTTAACTTGAAAGAAAGAGGGGAAAGACAACCTTCAAAGGTCACCTAGAACACAAGAGTACATAAGTACGTGTACACAGAATCAACATGAAACCCTAAGTGCTCTACAAACTAAAGAACTCAAGGTTTTAGAAAGACAAGACACATTTGACCCAGTTGACCCGTTTGACCCGTTGGTGACATTATAGGTGAAATTTCATTCAAACAAGCATAACAGTACAACACACATGATCAACATACAACTCGATTACATATAGCACTTCATTAACCACATGTACTACCTAGATCATCATACAACTAGATATCATACAAGTCATGCGAATCTCAACTATTCTTGCTCATAACATCCAAAATGTTCATTCTTAACCAAACATCTATCCACAAAAGTCCTAGCTTACCTATATAACTCATACCATGATTTTTCCACAAACAGGCCAAAATAGGTAACAAACCAAATCAACATTCATACAACATAAACAACACATTTAATCACCTTAGAAACCATCCATGAATACACTAGCATGGTCCTAATATCCCAAACATGCTCAAATCATCCAATTCAAGAATTTGCACAAATAAAGTTTCCCTTTTGGGAAAGTACATCCCAATTTCATCAAACACCCAAGACATTCATGGATTCATCATTTACATACCAATTCAGGTCCATGACAACATCTAAACATGATCAACAACACCTAATCATCATGATTCATCAACGTTCAACACCAAAAGTTACTATTTTTAGCAATGTATGAACTATAAGACATCTTCTTGTTTTTCATTGTTCATATCATCAACTTAGCATCTAATCATCATCACAAACACATCCATAACATTCATACATCATCAAATCATCAATTCATGCAAAATAAAGTTACTATTCTTAGTAACCTATGAACCATAAATCAAAATCGAAGCTTTCTTGCAAAATCGACGTTAACCAATATGCATACAACCTAACTAGCATCATTACAACATCAAACAACCAACATTCAACATCCAATTTGATCCAAAATCGCCTCAACCTCTCGGCCAAAGATGATCATATGAACAAACAACCAAAATCCAAACTTTCTTGCATAATCAACGTTAACTAGCATATATACAATCCAACTAACATATTAACATCACCAAACAAACAAGAATCGACCTCCACATCATCAATTTCGAATTAGGGTTTCGGCTAACACCAATAATGCATGAAAACACCAAAACTAACCTTTAATTCGCGAAAGAAAACAAGAATCGATGTTCCAATGTGTTGTGGAGCTTGAAATCGATCCAAAACCGATGCTTTGTGGGTGTTCTTGGCCGAAATCGCAAAGGGAGAGGGAGAGGGAGTGAGGTCGTGGCCGATTGGGGTTAGGGGATTAGGGTTTTTTTTGATTTTGTTTTAATTAATAATCCATAATTACCCTTTTAACCCTTGTAATTTGTATTTTATAAAAATTAGACTCTTTGAATAGTTTTTAGATAGTTTTTAACTACTAAACACAATTATTATTAGTCACAAATAACAATCATACATAATTTCCATTTATCACAAAACACACGAAATAAATATACACGTTGTCACGTTACGCGATAAAATTCACAATAAACATTTAAATCACATAATCACAACTAATAATCAACATAGAAATTATTGTTTAACATTTTTAATTATTATTAACTCACCAACGTTCAACGACAACTAGTGTGTGCTCCCGACACGTGTATGCAAGACTTAACGGAACTAACGGAGTTTGGTAACGGAAAATTACCGGATGTCACAACTCGGGTCCATGACGTGCATTCCACTTGACCTTGACTAATGGGATTTCTTTTCAGTGCAACTTGTGAATCTTTCGGTCTTCAATAAGTAGTGGTTCTTCGATGAAGTTCAGCTTTTCGTTAACATGCACATCTTCCAATGGTAATTGTTGTGCTTCATCTACTAAATATTTTCTTAAATTTGACACGTGAAAAGTATTGTGTATGCCTGCCAGCTGCTCGGGAAGTTCTAGTCGGTACGCCACCGGTCCTACTTTGGCTGTTATATTAAACGGTCCAATGTATCGAGGATTGAGTTTTCCTTTCTTTCTAAATCGGATCACTCCCTTTAGAGGTGATACCTTTAACATCACTTTATCCCTTAGTTGAAATTCTAAGGGTTTACGTCTCTGATCTGTATAACTCTTCTGTCTATCTTGAGCACTTTTCATCCTTTCTTTGATTCATTGAATCTTCTTTGTGGTTTCAACAATGATTTCTTGTCCCGACAGTTGACTTTCGCCTACTTCTGTCCAGCAGATAGGTGTTTGGCACTTTCTCCCATATAAAGCTTCAAAAGGGTCTGCTTTGATGCTGGCGTAATAACTATTATTGTAAGCAAATTCGATAAGTGGCAGATGATTATCCCAATTACCACCAAAATCAATCACACATGCATGAAGCATGTCTTCTAACGTCTGAATAGTCCGTTCACTCTGCCCATCTGTCTGTGGGTGATAGGCAGCTCTTAAGTTAAGCTTGGTTCCCAATTCATGTTGGAAACTTTGCCAAAACCTTGAAGTGAAACGGCTATCCCTGTCTGATATGATTGATACAGGCACTCCATTCCGCGAGACTACTTCTTTGATGTAAATCTAGGCAAGCTTGTTCATCTTGTAGTCCTCACGAATCGGCAGAAAATGTGCAGATTTAGGCAATTTGTCCACAATTACCCAGATAGTATCATAACCATGACTTGATCTTGGAAGTTTTGTAATAAAATCCATAATGATTTTCTCCCATTTCCATTCCGAAATCTCCGGCTGCTGTAAATAACCTGATGGTTTTTGATGTTCTGCTTTCACTCTAAGGCAGGTGAGACACTTTTCTACGTATCGAGCTATAGATCGTTTCAATCGCGGCCACCAATAGTCATTCCTTAGATCTTTGTACATCTTGTCACTACCGGGATGGATAGAATACTTAGACTTGTGGGCTTCATCTAAGATTATATCTTGTAGTCCTCCAAAACTAGGAACCTATATTCTATTGTTAAATCTTAGGATATCATCCTTTCTGGCTATCAGCAAGTTTAGTCTCCTAAGCATTCTTTCCTTCACTTGATTCTTGCTTAAAGCTTCTTGTTGTACACTCTTAATCTGTTTTAGGAGACTAGTTTTAACCTCTAGTCTAGATGCATGAATTGTTATTGGTTGGGGCTTCTCCTTTCTACTTAATGCATCAGCTACTACATTAGCCTTACCTGGATGGTATTGAATCTCACAGTCATAATCACTTAATAACTCCATCCAACGTCTTTGACGTATATTAAGCTCTTTCTGCTCGAATATGTGTTTCAAACTTTTGTGGTCAGTATAAATAGTACATCTTGTTCCGTAAAGATAATGTATCCAAATTTTTAGTGCAAACGCTACAGCACCCAAGTTCTAAATCATGGGTTGTGTAGTTTCATTCGTGATTCTTCAATTGTCGAGATGCGTCGGCAATTACTTTACCCCTTTGCGTGAGTACACATCCCATACCATAATAAGACGCATCACAATAGACAACAAAATCTTCAGTTCCTTCAGGAAGTGATAATATTGGGGCGCTGCACAACTTCTGTTTTAATATGTTAAAGACTTCTTCTTGTTTAGGTCCCCAATTAAACTTAGAGGCTTTCTGGGTTAACGTTGCTAATGACATAGCAATCTTGGAGAAGTCTTGAATAAATCTCCTATAGTATCCTGCTAACCCAAGAAATCTTCTGATTTCAGTAGGATTCTTCGGCACTTCCCATTTCTTGATAGCGACAACCTTCACGGGATCAACTTGTATTCCTTGTTCATTGATTACATGGCCTAAGAATTGAACTTCACGTATCTAAAACTCACACTTGGAAAACTTTGCCCAAAATTTTTCTTTCTTAAGCAATTCAAGAATTGCTCTGAGGTGTTGTTCATGATCTGCCTCGTTCTTAGAGTAGATCAGAATGTCATCGATAAATACGATCACGAACATATCGAGATATGGTTTACAAACTCTATTCATAAGGTCCATGAATATTTCAGGTGCGTTGGTAAGCCCAAACGACATTACCAAAAATTCATAATGACCGTACCTTGTCCTGAAAGCAGTCTTAGGTACATCTTCTGGCGTGACCTTTACCTGATGATATCCAGATCGCAAGTCTATTTTTTGAAAAATAACTTGCTCCTTGTAATTGATCAAATAAATCATCGATCCTTGGTAAGGGGTACTTATACTTTATAATGACTTTATTCAAGTCTCTATAATCAATGCAACATACGCATTGTCCCATCTTTCTTCTTAACGAACAGGATGGGTGCTCCCTAAGGCGAAGAGCTTGGCTGAATAAACCCTTTTTGAAGTAGTTCTTCTAGTTTCTTCTTGAGTTCTTGAATTTCTATCAGGACTAGTATATACGGAGACTTGGCAATCGGTGCTGTCCCAGGTACTAAGTCAATATGAAACTCCACTTGTCTATCAGGTGAAAGTCCTAGGAGCTCATCCGGAAATACCTCAAGGTATTCCCGTACTACTGGCACGTCTTCAATCTTCTTATTCTCTGTTGTGTTTACACAATAGGCCAAAAAGGCAATGCATCCTTTTCTCATATCTTTTGTGCTTGTGCTATCGTGATGAGATTTTTAGTCTTTTCAGTGCGATCTCCTAATATGGTTAACCGTTTGCCGTTGGGTAACTGTAATCGAACGATCTTTTTATCACACACTATTTCTGCGTGATGTAGGACTAGCCAATCCATTCCTATAACTACATAGAATTCTTCTAGTTCCATAGGCATTAAATCAATAGGAAATGGATAACCATTCAAATTTATGATACAGTTTTTAATGATATTAGTGATTTTCTTTTGACTCCCATCAGCCATTTCTACTATAAAACTATAATCTAAATTTTATGATTCTTGGTTCAGATAGTGCCTAAAGGTATCTGATACTAAACTTTTATTGGCACCAGAATCAAATAATACTCGTTTTCATATATATATCATTGACAAGATACGTACCAGTAATCACATCTGGAGTATTATGGGCTTCCTCTGTGGTCAACACAAATGCATGCCCTTTAGGTTTGTTTGGTTGCAGATTGTTGTCATTTTGAAGTTTTGGGCAATTAGGTTTCAAATGTCCTGTATCTCCACATTCAAAACATTTTCTCTTTTCCTTGCATTCTTAAAGAAGATACCCGGTCCTTTTGCAATTGGGGCATGGTTGTGTACGACACGGCCCAGGATGATTCTTCTTACAAAATCTGCATTGAGGCATTTCTCTAGGTTTTTTGAAGCTGTTATTCCTTGTGTCCCCTTTTCCTTCTTCCTATTTTCCTTTTGGTGCATGAGATTCAGCTTGTCGTCGTAACATCTCGGCGGCCATGATAGCGCCGGCTTTAACCGTTTCTGAAAAGGTTTTTGGAGATCTGGATTTAATGAAAACCTCATTTCGAATGGTAAACCCCAGATAAACCTATTGATCAGTTGTTCCTTAGTTGTTGCTAGATGAGGAACAAGTTGAGATATTTTATTAAAACGAGTAACATACTCTCGGTATGTCTTGTTTCCTAGTTTTAACTGGAAGAACTCCACTTCCAGTTGTTCAGTTTCACTAGGAGGACAGAATTTAGTAAGGAACTTGTGAACAAATTCCTCCCAGTTCATTTCCTTGACCTTTTCTTTGCCCTCGGTTCGGACCATAATGTTCCACCAGTGAAGGGCTTCAGATTCAAACATATGTACAGCGAACCACACTTTGTTATTATCGTTACAGTCACAAACATCCAATAATGACTCCATCCGATTCAGCCAGTCTTGAGCTTCCACGTCTCCTTTTCTTTCATCGGAGGGCGGAGGTTTACAGGACATGAAATGCTTATATGTGCATTCCTTTGATTTGGTTCCTTCCATTCTTTCCCTTTCTTGTACAGGCGTGGAAATAGCCAAGCTTTCTTCAAGTTGCTCTTTTGATTTATCAGCATTACTAGTTTGTGCATTCGTTAATATCTTTACGACTTCCACTGCTATGTTATGGATAGCTTCAACATTTAGAATTGGGTTCATATTAAACCGAGATCTAACACTGTGGGATGAGGTTCGAGTCCTATGAGAACTTTCTCTCGTCCTGCTACTAACTTGTTCGTGTCTAGATCCTTGTTCATGTCTAGATCCTTGATCATCTTTATGTTTAGACATTGCACCTACCTATAGGTTTATTTAATTATACTAAAGTTACTGGTATGTGCTAAGCATACTTATAACATAACAGTTATGTTACACAGATTCATTTATATAATACATATTTAGGGAAAAAAAGACATGGCGCAAGTTATTTGATCCTACGTCATTCTAAGCAACATGACTATTTTTTTTCTTAAAACTTGCTATTTGGCACAACCTGAATCTAACATTAATCTTATAGAGTTCTACAGGGCGAACATGCACACTTGATACAACATACAGCGAAAGCAAACTGAGTTTTCAATACAACTTACAACATTCTGAGTACAATACATTATTTAATTACAATATTAAACAACTATAAACTTCTACAGCTCCAGATTTCACTGTCTCCTCATTGTTTCTAGAGTATTCTCACTGATTACCCGTGATACATATACTCAAAAAGACGTCAGCTAATGCTGGTGAGCTCATGCTATACAGTTTACAAAATTAACTTTGACATGCATACAATATGGGTTGTGATATTTGGGTCAATAGGAACAGTGCATTCCCTGGTTTTACCACAACCATCGGCAGCGGGTTTGTCAGACCCTCCCGACCATCAAATAGGTATGAGCATGTGTCTGATGCATACGATGAACCCTATCCTCTTTTCAGCTAGTTTGACACACCCCATTAAATATATAAGGATCCTGTGTACCCCTACCAACCCGTGCATAATTGTAAACATTATAATTATTACCAGTACAGACAGAAAGAGTATATTATCATAGTTTTGAAAACAAGCATGATAACTCACCTGTTTAACAGTTGCTCAACAGTTGATAATCAATTCCTAATAAGATCTGGTGATGTCTCAAGGTCCTGATACAGTTTAAGTAATCCTAGGTTAGGCAATGGTACAACTAACTAGTCATTGTCATGGTTGGATATTAGCTAGCACTACCTTGTTTAAGCATGGGTGATCAGTCCATGCCTAACTAAGGCTAGGCTACTTAAAACTCAATCCTAACAATAACCCTAACACCTAAACTAATAATACTATACTAATGCTAATCCTAATAATAACACTAAAATAAATAATAATTAACTTGACATAACTTAAATGAGAACATACCTTAAAACTATCTACGGCAATTTGATGTAAAGTCTCCCTACCCGTGCTCTTACTCGGGCAAAAGCGACTACTAACAATACCCAGTAGGGTATTGGGTACTCGAGATTCTCTTTATAATAAAGCATTCTCAAGAAAACTTATATTAGGCAGGCAGCTGAATTCCATTCTTATGTCGATGTGGGATGAAAGTGAGCAGCCTGGCTGCTTGCTTACTTATTGACCAGCCTGCTTGCTTGCTTACTTATAATTAATTCAGTTGCTTACTTCGTTTTCCCTCATAACTTTTAAACTATAAAGTTCTATAAAATTTCAAATACGTCATTGGGACGACCTCATTTTTCTCTACGAATCTACCTAAGTTTCGTTAAAAACAGAGTAAGATCGAAAATTAAATATTTTATTATTATTTAACGCTTTTTTGAAATAGTAAAATATTAACGTAACTTGTTATCATCCAAATAGCCATTTTACTCATATAACAATATATGAAAGAAAATTTTCATATTTCGCATGTACAACTATTATATTAAGGTTTGGGGTATTACAATACCCCACCCCCACCCCCAACCCCAACCCCAACCCCAACCCCAACCCCAACCCAACGGGTAGAATGCCAAAATTAAAAAAAAAAGTGCACTATTGATGCTAACCTAAAACTCACTAATTCTATACAATTCTCTAATATATCTCATCTTCTCTTATACAAATTCACATTATACTTCCAAAAAAATGGATCCCACAAAAAAATCGTCAAAATCCCGTGGCCAAACCTCCAAAAAATATGGACCGGATGTGCAGTCGGGTCCAAGTTAACCAACAACTTTTATGTTTTTTATTTAATGTATTTATTATATTTATAATTTGCAATTTATTTTATTAATAAAGTAATTCTTTTTAATAAAAAAAATTGGTATGATATGGTGTGGTATGAGTGCCCCCTTAAAGAAAATTATTGTGATGTGATATAGTGTGATGTGTCATGTTTTAATGGTGGGTGTATGTTATAGTGTGGTGGGTAACATGAACATCCCACTATCTAAGGAAATTTTAGAAAAATCACCCAATTGTCACTGATCTCATTTCCTAAAATATGAATTAATTATAAGGACTTTTTATTTCATATATTTAAGAACTTTACTGTTAATTTCTTACATCTATTACGTATAATATTTATGAGTGGTTATGACTAGAAGAAAAAAAATAAAGAAATAAAAAAATATTATTTAATTAAGTACGAACATAAGACGAGAAATGAGATGTAATAGGTTTTAATAAGATGGACAAATCATAAAATAAAATAAATTTTAACTAAATTATAGGGATAGAAAACTGGATGTGAATGTTGTAAGGAATAAAGTATCTATACTTATTAATAAAACAATATCTTTAGTGTCACATGTTCTTTTCATATGCCTTCATTCTTTTGATTTTCCGTCTAAAAATGTATCTATCCTTATTATTAGTCATAATTCATTTGAACAAAATCAACTATTACTATAATTACAAAGGAGTTTTTTTCTTAAATAGTGTATATAAAAAAATTATTTATTAAAATAGGTGTTTAAGGAAGTGTTTTTTTCTCACTATAATGGTATTTGTTAAATTTATTTCATATTAAAATAATATTATTAAATGAGTCGAGTGCAAAGGTTAATAAAATTGTAAAACCATTTGATTTATATGTCGTAATTAAAAAAAATTTTCTAAAACTTATTTTGGTTTTTTTTAATTCACTCAGACTTAAAAATCGTCTTTTCATATAGAAAACTTAAATTTTCTTTCACTATAATTTTATTTCAATTTCACACAAAAGTAGGCATATTTGTTTTTTTAATTCTTTTTAAAAATATGTATTTTTTAAAAATGTTTTTAAGTACGTTAAAATATGTAATAAGAAAAAGAGTAAATTACAAATATTGTCCTTTACGTATTATCAAAATTACAGATCTTGTCTTTAAACTTTGATATTACATTAAGTGTCCTTTATTTGAAAATTTGTTACGTTTTATGTCCTTTACACTAACTAAAGTTAACTTTTTCTGTTAAGTTTTTATTAAATGATATTTTTATCCTTAATATTTAAAGGACGAAATATGTAATTTATATTTTTCTTCTTTCTCCTTTTCAATTCTTATCATTTTTATACAAACTATACAAACTTATTTTAAATATTATTGATTGATTAATTTTATTTTTTTTATAAAATATAAAGTTGTTTATAGAACTTTAGTTTATTATAATCTTTTTATTTGTTTGGTTTAGTAATTTACTTCTTTAAAGTTTTAATTAAATAAGTCACATAATTAATTTTTGTAAGGAACGAAGTTATTTAAAATTATATCTTTTTTTTTTTTTTTTTTGAAGTTTTAGTTCAAAGATAAACCAATTAAATTTTAGAATATTATGCTATCAACTTTAAACTAAAATCACAAAATCAAAAAATAAAATTTAAAAGATCTGGTTTTAAATTACTTTGTTCTTTATAACTGTTATGTAACTTATTTAATTAAAATTTTAACAACTTAAACTTATTAAATTTTTAGTTAACATCACACTATCAAACTTATCCAAAATTATCATCGTAACATCTCATGAAACATACAATAAAGCAAAAAAACATACCGTGTCTAAAAAAATAATCATTATATACACATAGTTAATTATTTATTACCTGAAATATGTCATAAATCATACTATGATTCAAGAAACAACATGGAGAACACTTAGAAGCTTCTTGACGTTATGATATCAATCAAAATGTGGTAGCTCTGTTTTTATAGACATAAATGAATAATGTTGGAATTAGTTATGTTTGATTTAATGTTTAATGGTTAGTTATGTTTATGTTTATGCTTTAATTATTATATTTTATTAATTCACGTAATTTTTGAGTTAGTTTTTGTTTTTAGTTTAAAAAAATTCTAAGTTCTCTAAATTTTATAGATTTTACTAAAAAGTAAATAACTAAACTGAACATTATAATAAATAAAAGTTCTATAAATAAAATTATATTTTATAAAATATAAAAATTAATTATCAATAATATTTAAAATAAGTTTGTATAAAAAAGATAAGAATTGAAAAAGAGAAAGCAGAAAAGTATAAATTACATATTTCGTCCTTTAAAGAACAAGGGCAAAAATATCATTTAATAGAAACTTAACAGAAAAAGTTAACTTCAGTTAGTATAAAGAACAAAAAACGTAATAAATTTTCAAATAAAGAACACTCAATGTAGTTATCAAATTTTAAGGACAAAATCCATAATTTTAGTAATACTTAAAGGACGATATTTGTAATTTACTCTAAGAAAAACTATTTTTAACTCATTACAAAGTGTATTTTTGATAGTTTTACCCCAAATCACGTTATGTTTCAAGTTCAACTCACCGATCCTTTTATGCCTTTATTGATCTATTTAATATCATTCACACCTCAAGTTTTAAATCACAATAGCTCTTCTGTAAAGTCTAAATTCAATGCTCATATATACAAATCTCGATTGCAACAGTAGAAATGGTCCGTACGATTCAAGGATTTTGATTTTGATTTTGATTTTGATTTCAAGATAAACTTTAGTATTTTGGTTTTTACATCAATTTGACTTATTTATGTTTTTGTTTATGAAAGCATGAAACTTTGATTTAGTTTTAGTTTATGTAAGTATGAAACTGATTTATGTTTTTGATCAACAAAAAGAGAAAATTACATATATGGTCCCTGTGGTTTAATCAAATTGTATGTTTGGTCCCCAAATTTAAAAATTGCAAAGATAGTCCAAACTTTTGAATAATCATTGCATGTTTGGTCCCTGGCATCAATTCAAGTTCTAGATTGCATTAGCTCAAGTTGTAAGTAGACATAAATTAAAATTATTAATATGAGACAATCATGATAAAATTACAAAAAGAACATCAAATTTTATATACAAAGAAGTTTTTGAATATTAATGGATGTTCTCATGTTTAATAAATTTGTTTATTACCTAAAGTTTTTTTTTTATAAGTTTATTTGATTTCATATTATACATTATTTAGACTTATAAGTATTGATAAAAAAAACTACTAATATTAGATATAGATGATTTAAAAAATTAAACATAAAAATCGATATACAAAGTATTAACAATAATATTATGACTTACGAATCTTTTTAATCAAAAACAATTTTTAATGATTGAACCCGTGTATTACACGGGTTTTTAGTCTAGTATATATATATATAGATTAAAAAATAAAATAAAATTAATTTTTATCAATAAACACAATATTGATTGGAATATTACAGGAATATGACATGAGAGTTGTGTTTTTCTTGTTCCTTAATAACTACAAGCCGATATATTTGATTTGACTGCATCAAAAAGTCAATAAAGTGTTTTTCCGATTAAGACATGCCCTTATCCCATTCTTGTTTACGCTTTTTAAGTTTTTAATTGTTGGTTTCAAACTTTTGAAATTACTTTAAATTCGTATTTAACCTCACGTGTTAAGCTGGGGCCGTAAAATCGTGTCAAATAACATCATTGTCATATCGTCGTTAGCGACCACCAACACTAGAAAAATTCGTAAAACAAAAGAAATAAAACCAAACGAAAAATAGACGTAAAAACTTTAACCGATGCATGTGCGTTAAGACTTGTTAATGTGTATAAATTGGAACAAAATGTATTACACAACGCAGTTGTGAAACAGAAAAAAGAGATGTAAAAACGTTAAACCACATACGCATGTGCGTGTATGTTAACTCGAAAATTTTAGACCGAGACACAAAACAAAAAATTGTAAAAGATGAAAAGTATTTGAGATCAAATTTAAAAATAAAAAAGGTATTAGGGTTAAATGTAAAAGATAAAAACTATTAGGGTTAAAATGAAAAAGTAAAAAAAAAAAAAACAAAATTAGATACAATCTGTAAAACATAAGGTAGAAGCCTAAATGCATAAGTAAGTTGATAATTAGTATTATATAAATGCATCAAATCAAACATAAAAAGTATATTGAAAGACGAATATTTTCTATGATTTTGTAACTCATCGATCATTATTACTTTACAAACTAGAAACGAAACCAATCGGACTTTGTTTTCTCAAGAAGTTATGTTTAATTGTTATGCAAGTTGTTTATTTTTGTTGGATTAGATATAAAAAGTCTAAATACATGTTTGAATGAGATTGTGATAATACGAATTGAAGGTAAAGAGAAAGATATTTCAAAGACGGCTTTATGTAGTAGGTATAGTTGCTACAATTTTTCTTATTATGTCTTTATAGGTTAATAAACACACTGGTAATCTTTATAGATTTTATGAACCGAGAAAGTTGGCCTACATTTGATCTTTTGATGATTGTTTTCACTTTAGACATCTTGGTATACTCGAGAAGCAAATATAGTCACAAACACGTGATCAACTCCATTTGAATCAAAGTTAACATTTTTTTACATATTTATTAATTACTAATATTTTTTGTCAATGATTTCGTTAATTAACTGTCCCAAATGGACAACTGAAACGATAATATGCATTGTCTCTATACTTGATATTAAAAATTTAAATCTTATAAATGACAGATAATAAAATAAAATAAAAACCGTTATAAAAAAATAGTTAACCTTTTACATTAGTTTTAAATCCTTACGACCACAACCATTAGCTTCCACTATTCACCTACCACCATCTACTTTAGTTTTCATTTTTTATAGCAATTTGATGAAAATAGAAGAGTGGGCTGTTATTAGAAATAAAACTGTGTAAAAATATGAAACAATTGGCTGAAAATTAAAGCAGCTATTTTAATATATCAAATAGATAACTTTTTATTTGATAATTATATATTCAGTTTGTCATATTTATATTATACTAATTTTAGTGACATATGAATCACATTTCCTTGATATTACGATGTGTACATGTGATTGCAATCCAATCATACATGTATAGTCAACCAGGCATACCGCACATGGCTTCTAGAAGGATTCCTGGTTCAAAATTAGCTACCTACAAACCACTGTAATTTATATCATGTAATAAGATATAAATATCATGTAATAAGATATCAGATTATGATAGGTTATGGTATGATATAATAATAAGTTTATTTAAGGTCATAAGTATAAACGGACTTAAATTGTAAAGTGCATGCTTAAGCTTGTCTATTAAACGAGCTTTAATTAAGAATTGAGCTGGATTAAAGCTTGTTTAAGTTCGGTTTGATTTTAATGTTTTAACAAAATGGTCTCTTTTTACTCATTACACGAATAATTTAAACTCAACAACCATCCCTCCACTCGTATAGTCTTCCATACATCCTTTAAGATAAACATTGTTCTAGAGGTGTATACCAATATAAAATCAAAGTAGAACAAATTTTTTGTTTTTAAATTATTAGTCTAGAATCATATCTTTTAGTTCAACATCAAAAGAGATTGACTCATAGCCGAATTAGACCCAAATCAAATCATAACTCGCACCTAAACTTTATGATACTTACTAAAATCTTATCAATCAGTCGGAATGAGGCTAAAAACCAATTTTAACAAAATCAGAATGGATAATCAAACGAAATATACTGATTCTAGTTTATTCATACTACCTTAGTTTGTTTTATTGGTTCGATTTGAATTTTAGCACTCCCACATCTTATTAATCAGTAAAGTTTAAGGCACAATTATGAATACTGCTAGTTAAACCTTTTAAAAGGAGGTCCATCTACACTGATTTATGACAAATAATTGCACTTTTACTATTTGTTATAAAAAGCATTGTTTAAACTTTAGTATGATTTCCTTTACTCTGTGCTCCCGAATTCATTTAAAGAGAAAAAAGAAAGAAATCAGAAGGAAATAAAAAAATTGTTGTGTTTCAAAGTTTTTTTTTAACGAAGAAATGAAAAGAAAATAAAAAAATTGTGTTCTCGAGTTCATTTAAGAAGGGAAAAGAAAAGAAATAAAAGAAAACTAAAACCTAAAATGAATCATTTCAAATTGGAAGGAAATGAAGAGAAAAGAAAAGAAAATAAAAGGAAGAAAAATAAAAGAAATAAAAGGAAAAGAAAAAAAAAAAAGTTTCTTTTCTTTTCTCTTCTTAAATAAACTCGGGAACACAGCGTTAAAAAACTATCCACTAATAAAATGATAGAAACAAAATAGAATTAATATCTGTTTAATACTTTAATCAACATATTTAAGCATGAAACTGAACTAAATGTTTACAAATTGATTAATAACGGGTTAAACTAATTAAAAATAAGATTTTAATTAAATATATTCTATAATAAGAATTTGCAACTTTATTGATAGGAGTTTATACAGACTTCCTTTGAATAAAGAACAAAGGGTAATCTTTCACATCCTCTTTTGTACTTTATTATTAATCTTTATATTTATATTCATTAGTCGTTTTCATTCACATGTTTTCCACCTCTTTGTCATAGCTCTATCTCCTTTATTATATAGGATTTGTATCTTTCTCGAAGGTGTTTTACTATGTATCACATTTAACTATTCAAATTTTCACGTGTTGCAACATACTTTAAAAGAGTAAATAGATTGTTTTTTGAAAAGAAAAAATAATAATAAAAGATAATATCTAATTTAGCTACTTAGAAATATAATTGCATTAAAATTAGTTGACAAACAAATACACATTTGTATGAGTGATTTTAAGTTAAAATGTTATAATGAATATATCCATATATTTTCACTAAAAGAAACTTTACTTAAAGCTAGCCCAATCGTTAAACTAGAATTAATACTCCACTAATAAAACTAGTTGACCCAGCTAGTGTCGATTCAGTCTATACCAACCGGACAAACTAGGACTCTAAGAGTCTAGTCCCCGTCTAATCTTTTTTGACTGATTTGGTACAAACTTAAATTGTCATCTATATCTACTTTAAAATCCATATCCATAAGTATCCTCCTACGCATTCTATTTTTTTCTATTTTTCATATATTTTTTCATATTTAAGTAGGATTGTGTGAGAGATACTTCACAGTTCACTTATCCATTTTACTTGTTGCAACCCACTCTCACCCGTCAAGTTATTACATCAATATTTCTTGTTAATCAAAATACAAAATTGATTCCTCCAGTTTAATACTTTTAGAGGAGATAGAGTAGTTATAACTAACAGATGTAAACTCTTGCGTTAGCACAAGAAAAATGTAATGCTCGGTTTTGAATAAAATTTATGTAAAATGTAGATAAAAATAAATATAACATAAAATTATGTGTGAATTTGAATAAGTTTTAGATCAAACATTAGAAAAAAATAAGAGGAAACAAAGAAAAGCTGTAAAAACCAAAACTTTGAGGCACTTTTGATATCTTATACGTTTGTGTTTCAATAACCTGGATACTATTATGCACCATTTCGTTTAGAATAAAATTTATACTGAAATGTAGATAAAAATAAATACGTCACAATGATATATTCAGAATTAAAAAACATTACATTTTAAAAGTAATAGGAGGGAAAACCAAAAGTTGTGAGTGAGCCATGTGTCAAATAGTGGTTGAACAAAAAGAAATTAAAAGAAAAATAAACGAAAAATATACGTTATAAAGGATAGACGTAGTTAAACTTAAGAGGATCATATTTTCTATATCTATATTACTTTATAAAACAATTGAGATGGACAAGTTAGTATTTTCTTAAAAATTAAGACACTTAATAAAAAAGTGATTACATTTGATACAAGTGTTGATGCATAAATAACTCTCCATCTATAATTTCGTCCCTTTGATGATTAATTATTTCTATCTCATTTCGACCAAACAAGAAAGCCAAAGAGGATTTAACTATTATAAAAGGGATCCATGATAGCTAGGAGAAACTTGCACTGATGTGCGTTTATTGTGCGTGGTGTTGTGCACTTTTGGTGCATGACCAAGACAAAGTTGATTTTTCAGAATTTGTTCTATAACCAAAGGTTTAAAGATCTCGTTTCGTTTTGATTTTCCTGTTTGAACTCTTGTTCAATTAAAGTCGGTTGAATACATGGTAACCGACTGGTAGCGCTAGAGGTTTCTAGCTGAACCAGCCAAACCGGCCAATCTGGTTTGATTTTCTAAGCATTGAATGTAATTAAATGGAAGGAGCCTTAACCAATCACGTAGCACGAAAACATTTGAGATGGGCAATTAGATAATTTCCTCAAAAGTATAAAAGACGTAAGATAAATGTTGTTGCATTTCAACAAGTGTTGATACATAAATCTATACTATATTTATAATTTTTTACTAAACAAAAACTTTAAAAAATATTCATATCCTACATCGGTTGTATAGAAAAATTAAGGCAGTATCTAACTCTTCTATCTTAGCCATTTGCTTCAAGTTAAAAGAGAAAAGGTTGTATTTCACGCGCATGTCTTCTTGTATGTCATTAAGCATCACACCAAATTGGCCGATCAACAAGTTAAAAGAGAAAAGTTGTGTTTCAATCAGCCGTACTAACAATTGCCGGTTAAACTGGCTGTCCGGTTCATTCTGGTTTTAAATCACAGGTTAGCACAATAAGCGAAGGTTAGCCAAAGATACAAAATTTTACAAACTTTTTTATGCCCCGCCGCACCGTGCGATATCGCACATTATTGCCCAAAAGTTTAAGACACGTAAGAACTATATGGTTGCATTTCGTACAAGTGTTGATGCGTAAATAGTTCCACATTTACAAATTTGTCCCTAAACCAAATCTATAGTCGATGTTTCTATCTTACATCGGTTATGTAAAAAAACTAAAGAAATACCTAACTCGTATATAAACAGCTTTTTCCCAAAACTAAAAAAGGAGTTGTGTTTCACGTGCACGTATTCTTGTATATCATCAAACATAAAATTAAATTGGCATATAGGTCCTTTTGATTTTTGAAATGGAGGTACTAGTGGTTCCGGTTAAATCCAATTGAACCGACCGATTTAAATCATTGGTTAGTAAAGGAGAGTTAGCTAAAGATATAAAATCCTAAAAACAATTATACCCCCGTCGCACCGTACGAGTTCACCCACTGGTTATATTATAATACGTTTGAGTTAAAGACGAAATTGTATTTTTACATGTGTTTCTAAAAGCAAACGGTAGAATTGTTTTTTATTAATTGTCCACCACAATCAATAATTACACAGACTTGTCAATTTGTTGATTACAATTGTTGATTTTTAAATCAAATTTTCTCATTATTTTTAAATGACTCTTATTTTTTTATAGGTTGGTATTTTTTTTTCCAAAAAATTATATTATAAAAACAATGTTTTATTCTTTTAAATTTGAGTATCACATTGTTATAGTTAATTTTATAAAAAGTTAAAAACAAAAGTTATGTGTTTCTCGTCGATCATGCCAGCACCCATTAGTAATTTTAATTTTATATTGATTTTATCATGCTAAAATGACTTGCAGAAAAACGTTTCAGACACTTGTATATTACTCTAAAATAAACGGTAAATACGTGAGGGACACCACATCCATTTTTGTATGTATATAAATACAATGATAGTTGGTCCATGTGTTGTCTGCCACCAAATATTATTTTGGTTTATATTGTTTTAAAATCATGATTTATGACATGAGATCTGATTTTTATGTCAGTTTAAAATACGTGTATTATTAGTTTACGTTATAATTATTATATGTTTTGTCTGTGTTATTTTTCTCATATACAAATAAAATCTTTAGTCTCTTGAAGGCATGTGACACGATTATGTAACCCTATATAACAATTTGTTTAGACGTTTACTATGATTTAAAACTTTTTAATAAAAAATGCTAAGTGTTAATACTATATATTTAAAATAAATAGTTGCTACATAGAATAAATAACTTCTTAACATGTAGCTAAAAAAATACGCATAAGAAGTAGGTGTGTCAACTGAATGTGTTGATTGATGGGTTGAGTTTATGAACTTGACTCGTATACTTATTCGTACCAAAGGTATCAAGCTTAACTCTGACACACTAAAATTGTATAAACAATTTATTTAAGGGTGTGGATATTAAGACACCCCAAAATTATAAATTAACATCTTAAATTTCTATGCGGATCGTATAACCCCATACGTGTTGTATAGGGGGGGGGGGGTCGTATAGCTCTATACCGGACGTATAACCCCTCTGACAGACCCATAAAGTTTTCCTCATAGTCAGTGTCGAAATCTGCTATACGCGTCGTATAGCCCTATATGTGTCGTATAGGGGGGGGGGGGGTAGTATAGGCCTGTATGGGAAGTATAGCTCTCTGACAGCCCCCTGAATTTTTCTCGTTTTCAATGTACTCGACCCTATACGTCGCGTATGTACGTATGGACTCATACGTGACGTATAGGGGGTGTCGATTTATCCGGGTGGATGTCCCTATATTAGGACCCTTATTTAAACAAGTCAAACGGATAATATAAATGCTAAACGGGCCGATGGATTGACCTTATAACATATAACTTTCTTTTATTTTATCTAATATTAAACGGGTTGTCCCTGTGTAACTAAACAGTTTGTTTGATTCAATGGGTTGAACAGTCCAACCGAAACATGGCCCCGTTCAATTAAGTCGTCAAACTAGTCATTCCGAGCTAAACGTGGTTATTAAATAGATTAAACATTACAATCCAAAGTCTAATTATATAAATTTCCTAGTTCTAACATGGCATGCATCATAATAATGAAAAAAATATATAAATTAAAATTAAAATTTAAAAGACTAAAATATTATTGAAAGCATCCTCCCTTAGACGTGTGTAATATGAGAATATAGCAAAGAAATAAATAAAAATAAAATACAGTCTTCAGTCTTTTCAAGTATGGAGGCTACTTGTGGACTTGGATGTCATTTAGCAGTTGTTTGCTTGTATTTAACAAATAAAATAAATTAATCACACATACAACAATATATATTTGTATATTAATCTTATTCTTTTATAACCTTGCTTTTTGTATTTAATTTAAAAAAGTCTAATACGTCACATAGATGGTAAAGAAGAATGTGCTTATTTTGTGCTGCTAGCCTTAAACAACTCCTATATATGCTTCATATTAGCTAGGTTTAATATAAAAATAAACATTCTAACTTATATGAAGTTATTTATTTATGTTTTTTTTTTATATTATTGAGTAAACCACATAAATAATCTCCCTTTCAAATCTAACTGTAAAACGCATTATGTTTTAAATCTTTAATTTTTATTTTCTAATATTTTTAGGGTCCTACCGCTAACTTTCATGAAAAATTATACTAATCTTTTTTCAAATGACAATTTTAAAACCTATAATTTTAGAAGGAAAATGCTATCCTCCAGAATTTATGAAATTAACTATATTACATTAATACTATAAATATTTGAATATATTATATAAATGTATTTACTTGTTTGTATATATTAGATTCTTTGACTAACACAGAATAATGACGGGTGTTATTTGTTATATTTAAATACTTGTATTTAAATATAACTATCCTCTAGTCATGTGTTGCAGTGTGTTCTTTTTCTATTCCAAAGTCCACACAAACTTTGTTCTTTATCATTCCATTTAGTATTTATTATTGTATTTAATCTTCCATTTATGGTTTAAGTTATCACTTAATGACACCAATCACATTATTGGTTCCTCTCCACTAGTGTTCCATATATTGATTCAGAAATAAAAACTTATATTTGTAACACTTTAAACATAATTTGCTATAAATAGTAACCGGCTAACTGAAGTTGCTGGTGACAATATTGAACATTTTGTTACTAATAAAGTCTCTAGATGATTCCAATTGTAAGAAACGTTTCGAGACACTAAAATAGTGATATTCTATTCGTATACGCTGTCATAATCTTAAAGACTTATTGATGCACTAAAATACATTGAGTCTTCTATATGTGTAACGTGTTGATCATGCATATACTTAGAACTAGCCTCCCGCATAAATGGATTACTACATACACTCCGGTACCAAAACGATTCTATCTTAGCGGCATCATGATGTGTAGTGTTCCTCCCTGTGGTTGCATGTAGTTAGTCTTGTTATGTCTTATACATTTCCCTCCCTGTGATGTTATGCACCTAGTTAGGCATCTTGGTATGTTTTATTCCACGCTTATTTTTTAATTTAGTTTTATAGAAAATTCATTTCATGTTCTAGTAAAACCTACTACTCAAATTATCATTCATTTGAACTAGTACATTATGACCTCACATATTTAAGCGTGAATAGTCAATTGTGTTATCTCAATGATTTTTCACCTTCATAAATATTATCTTTATTTTTATGTAATGTGTTAAAATTTGCCTTATGTTTAAATTCACTCAATTTAAAGTCAATATTCAAAGCACTTCAATCTGATTATGGGAAAGAGTTTGGCAACCATGAATTTCACTTCCTTTTTCAAGCCAACATTATACATCTCTTATTTTCCTTTCCATGCACATCAACAAAACTACAACGCGGAATGCTCCAATTGTATGATTAAAATTGTCAAACACTTTTTTTCTCTAAAGATCTATTTTACCCACGGGACTCTTAAATATACTTGTTGGTAAATCAGTCTTCTTCCTACTACCAATTAGATATACAATTGTCTCTGAGACTTATGCACACAAACTTGCCCCTCGAAAACTATTGGTATGTGTAGTAAAATGTAGATAAACAACATAAAGTTAATGATACAATGCAAGACACCTATATATAAAAGAATAAGTCATGATGTAACTATGCAACACAATACAATACCATGCTAACAACCCAAACTAACCAAAGGTATGTATTTAACTAAGCTATGTATGTAACTGCCTAATATGCCTCTCAAGGTGAACGTGGTGCAACAACTTGAAGCTTGGACTTAAGATCATCAAAATGAATAGATGATAAACCTTCGGACTGAATATCAACAAGAATAACAGAAGTAGGCACATAAAGTACACTATAGAATGAGCCGGAACCATTTCGTGGATAAAATGCACATCAATCTCTATGTGTTACGTGCTTTGATGAAACACTGAATTGACTACTAGGTAGATATTAACGATGCTGTCAAACCATATGGTAAATGGAGAAAGAAGAAAAATATATACCTGATGTAGGATACTTGGAATCCAAAGCATCTCGATAACAATTTGAGCAAGAGAACAATACTTATCCTTTGTTCTAGATTGATTACTAGTGTGTTGTATCTTGAACCTCCAACTAATTAAGTTGGAGTAAAGAAAAGCTCAGAGATCGCTTATAGACAACGAGATGACAATTAGCCCACTTAGCATCAAAATAACATGCATGGTCAAAGTAATGGATATGTGAATAGTTAAACCATGAGAAATAGTACCATTAAGATACCTTAAAATCCACTTAACAACAATCTAGTGATGATCAGTAGGTTTTGGAAAAATTAGGAAACCTTACTAACCGCATAAGCAATCTTATGTCGAGTCAAGATAAAATAATGTAATGTTCCCATATTACTTTTGTGTAATAGAGGATCCTCCAAAGGAACACCAGTATAACAAGATAACTGTCGTATAACAGACATAAGAGTAGAAAAAATTAACACTCAGCAAGACCAATATTAGTAATAAATGATGCAAATATCGTGACTTTGAAAGATCTAATAAATCATCTGCGAAAGTACATTGTACACAAAGAAAGTAAGAAAACGTGCGTAAACTGAGAGTTTACATGCCCAATCAAGTCCATAACAAAGATAAAGGGGTTCCTGGCAATACAAAATGTCATCAACATAAATCAAGACATAAGACATACCTGCTTCTTTGGTGTAAAGAAAGAGGGATGTATTTAAAGCCCACAAATAAAAGCTACAAGTAACAAGAGCATAAGACAGCTTGGATAAGTAAACTCGAGGTGCCATCTTGAGGCTATACAAAGCCTTCTGTAATACATGAACATAAAGAAAGGCATTTGTTTATATTGACCAATATCTCATCCATAAGAATATATGATTGATAATACTAGTTGAACAGTAGCGTGTTTAATCACAAACCAAAATATCTTAGTGTAATCCACACCTTTAGTATGATGAAAACCCTTGGGAACAAGCCGAGCTTCATAACAACTAACAAATCCGTCCGGATTGCCCTTAATCTTGTAGATACAACCAACAAAAATCGGTGTTAGTGGGGGCTAACACCAATACCCATGTTCGATTTGAGTGCACCACAGGAACCTACTATCCATTACATCCCATATTACTAGTCATTTCTTAGCTAGATGAAGTGTGGTAGGCTCAACGGTAGAATGGTTAGTTACATAAAAAAAGAGGAAACAAGCAAGGCTGACGGGTATGATCATGTGTACATGTGACCATAGGATAAGATGAAATATATATAAGGATGATGAGGAGGATGTGGCTATAGGGGTGAAGATGGTGGTGATAAAGGGGGTGAGGGATGAGGAAGGGAAAAAGTACAATGGAAGAGGAATGATAGAGATGGAAAATAAGGTAGAGGTAGAGTTAGAAATGGTGGTAAGAATATAAAATGTCTCATGAAAGATAACATGACTGGAGGTGAATGTACGACATGTGTGAGGGTTGTAGCATACATAACCACAACGTACAATAACATAACCAATGAATAAGAAATGTATGAATTTGGGTGAAAGTTATACATTATTGTATCATGGATAACATAGACACCCAAAGGCATGTAAAATGGAATAATCAGGTAAAGAACCAAACAAAATCTTATACAGAGATAAGTGATGTAAAACATGTGAAGTTAACTGGTTTATGAGAAAGGCGGTAGTAACATTCAATAATTTCTTCCTTAGATGGGCATGAAACAACAATGCTCGAGCTACCTTAGAAAGATGGTGGGTTTTTTTCTCGACAACCCCATTTTGCTAGGGTGTATGCACGTGAAATACGATAGGCAATCCCTAAATCAGAGAGATTTTGGTCCTTATGTAAGCTTAGGAGCACTTTTATACTATAAATATTTGATGGTGTATAAAATATAAGTTTTCAACAATAGGTTTAAAATGACGAAAGGGATTGACTGCTTGAGAGTGATGAGACAGATGGTACATCCAGGCCAGTGCCACGATTGAAATCATCAATGGATGTAATGAAGTATCGATACCAAACCTGCACTTGATTGTAATAACTCAAATTAATCATACTGATCTTTGTATGTGAATATTCTATAGTTTAGGCTTTGATGGGTTGTGCCATGCGTTGATGGGTTATTTGACTACCCAAACAAATGACATTATATTTCTATCTATTACAAACAAATTACATTATATTGTTAGATATGCATACACCCTTATCTCCATATATGTGCCTATGCTCAACACAAGTAACATAAGGAACACATTTCTTTATCTTTATATATAAGCCCATGAGTCCCCAATGACCAGACATAATTTATACATACATATAAAATAATTTTAATGTACGTATATTAAAATAATAAACACACAGGGGAAACCATCTGATCGATGTCGTGTGGTTGGTCAAAAATATTAATTAAAGAGTCCTTAATCACCCTTAATAGTAAAGGGTAAGCAAGGTGTCATATCCACAGTGAATCACTGAAAAGTGCTAGCAAAGATTAATCTAAAAAGACTAAACATTAAAAAGGAAATTGCTTGATTAATTGAATTGACAAAGAATCAAATTAACGAAGTAAAAGTTTAGGTTTTTAACAATCTTGGTGAAAAAGTAATCCACTTTTAGATTCAGATTTGGCAAAGTTATATTTTTTCTTGAATAAAATCTAGTGAGAAGTCATTAATGGTGACTTACACATGATATGATTTAAGTGATAATCATGGATTAAAGCTTAAAGGGCCTTATTCACATAATTACCAATTTGAATAATGAAACCCTAATTCTAATAATCAATCACACAATGATTAAAGACAACCAAAGTTATAGAATATCAAAATTAGGTTTAAGCATAATCAAACCGTTTAAATAATCAAATCATAAATTGAATCCAAACGAACTTAAAAGGTTCAAGATCCAATCTTAAATCTAGGTTACAACTAAAGAAAAATAAAAACTTGCACAAACCCGTCCCCCGAAGTGAATCACAAATGAATTAGCCTTGCCTCATCATTGAATCTTCAACGCCAATTGAATGAATCTTGTAGATTTGATGATCTTGATGTAGGAAGAGCTTGAGAATGATCCAAGATTGTTAATTTTCGTCCAAGATTGCCGTTGTGTAAAAGTTCAAATTCATAATAGGGTTTTTTTCTCTTTTAAATCCCTTCAAATTAGGTCAAATCTCAACAAAAACCCGGACCCCGGCGTCGGTGGCGGTAATGGCGGCGTCGGTAGCGCCACCCCCCTATACAACCTTGATTTTCATGTGAAACTTTTCGAGATATTTCCGTTGATAGGTCATGGGTCCCGTAACTCTTTTCCTAGCTCAAGTTATGCCCGTTTTAAGTTATCGTTATCTTGAAACTTCTCTTTTACATATCTTCACCTCCCGAGCTCCAATTTTCGTCCCGTTTCTTCCACTTTTTCGTATTCTTCACATTTATGCTACAACATAATAATATCCCAAAAGTAACTCTATTTCCCATAATTTGACACGTAAAACACGGAATTAAAGCCTTTAAATATTAAACCTTCACCACCCGATCACAATCCCCACACTTACCTTTTGCTTGTCCTCAAGCAAAGCTCAATTGTGATTTATAAAATCATCATTGATAATATGCATCACTAATCACTTATTAAAAATCAATTAAGGTCCCAGGTCATGCCCTTATTCGCAAGATCTACATTGTTCAATAGATTTACGTTCTAACAAGTTAATTATATTCAAGTAAACGAGGAATTTACCCAACTAGGTTTAACGTGCTTTTAATTTTTAGTCTCATGCACACACCCCTCATAATAGTTCACTTCTCTCGGTTTATATATGGACTAGTAAAATATGTACCTGTGTGATCTCTCAATAACCCAATATACCATCTTGTCCACATAAGCTTGTATAGCAATCACACCTCCACCACTTGCATAGATCTTGCACACATCTAAAGAACTTACGGGTTTTTGGGCTTAGGTAAGGGTAGGAGATTTTTGAATTTTCAGAAGTGGCTAACATAACGTAAATATGAACCAGACCATTAAACAATCTTTATTAACATGACTCACGAAGCTAAATCACTCTGATCCTTTTGAACCACTACTTTTTCTCCTTTTTTCTATTTTTTTCATTATTTTTCAATTTTTTTATATGCTTGACTTCAGATGCTATTTTACTTTGAATGGTTTAACGTTCGGTTATCAACTAACAATTTGGGCTTTATATATCGGGTTTAACAAAAGAATGATTTAAGGCTCGACATGGCTACTAAAGGTTAGGATGTATAACAATAACAAACGATAACAAGTAAAGTGGTTCTTAAGTTGCCTTTGTCATTTGTGTGCAAACACCTTGCTTATAGTCTTGCTATGCGTCAACAATACAAGTTCTGCAACAAGAGTGGTATATGGCCTACCCTCAACAAATGAATATATATGATTGTGTCTTAAGTAATAGGCTCAAAATCTTATCAAGTAGGAATTTAGGCTACCGGTATGCACATGAGTTTATTATATCAAAAGCTTGTTAACCCTAACCAGGCATCCTTAACATTTCAAAAACGACCCGCTAGAAATACTTTATCTCTCAACTTAAAGAATATGACCATGACCTAGGATCTACACCAATCTTTTGATAAGCAACAAACTAGTGATTTACATTGAAAATTTTAGTCTTTAAACATAATAAACTTCACTTGAAGATTTACAAAAAAATAAATAAATTACATTTTAATTTTTTCTGAAAACTTTTACCAAATTCCCTCATCCCCACACTTGAGATGTACATTGCTCCTAATGTACTAACTAAATGTTACTATTAGTATGGAAACAAGAGAATTTTAATATCATATAAAATCTTATCATATTCACAAACCATTTACAATCAGTCGAGGACTCACGATCAATAATCGAAAATTAGAACTAACTACAAATTAACTATTTTTAACAATTAATAAGGGAAATAAATACACCTGGTTATATCTTTATGACAAGATATTCAATTGTACTAGTGATCTTCAACATCCCGTCCACTAATCTACAAAACATACTAAAACCCGTGTACAAGCGAACTTATCACTTCATGATTAGCACCTCACATTTAAATCAATAATGCATCCCCTTCCCCACACTTAAAGCATTGCATTGTCCTCAATGCAACTTTTAAGTGGAAATTTGATTAAAAATATTTAACTTTTTAAATAAATATAAAAAAATTACTTTAATGATAAAAATCCTAAATTCACTTTCGTAGGAATCACGATTGCATTTAGTATATGCAACAAGCCTTTTAAACCATCTGGTAGACCCGGGTGGACGAGTGTAGTCTCGTGAGGGTTTCTAGTGAACACACCCACAAAGTTCTTAAAATAAAATAAAATAAAATCATAATTAAATAAAAAAATACTAAAAACACACAAAATACCATGGGTTGCCTCCCAAGTAGCGCTAAGTTTTAGGTCTTTAGCCAGACTGTACCTTATATTTGTTATGGTGGTTTAAGTGCACATTTGCCTACCGAATTCGCGACAAACGCTCGGTAATTGACATGCCAGTTCCATAGTTGCTTCCCAATAATCAGCAAGTCAATTGAATATTTGTTGCGGAGCCACTTCATGATAATTTGTCCAATGCCTTGTAATGCCACCATCTTTTTCTTTATCCTCAAACCCTCTTCTTCAACTTTATTGCTTGGAGTAATAAGTATGGGGAAGGGATAAGTATTAACTTGGATTACTTTAGGCTTTGGCTCCTCTAATGGTGTTATGTCTTCTATCAGCTTTAAACACACAAATTTATGTTCTTGAAGTCCGGTAACCACTTCAACCACATCACCATCAATCATAGTACCATTATCCAACTCAGATTGCTCTTGTCTTAGTTGAGTCATATCTTCAACTAGTTGGCTAACCTGCTTAACCAATACCTCGAGTACTTTATCTCTTTCTTTGTCTTCTTTTTTCATTTCTACCAACATGTTCAAGATTTCATCCAAGCCAAAGTACACTGAATCTTGAGGTTCCTCATATGTCAGCTGAGTATATTCAGGATAGTAATCAGCATACTCCTCCCGGTAAGTTGATAAATGTGACATCTTGGGTTCATAGTGGTTGAGATCCCACTGTTGGGCATATTTGTAATATATGTCGGCATGATAATTTTCTTTATAACTTGATGGTAGAGGTGGATCATAATGTGGATAATACGAGTGGGTTTCTTCATATTCATAGTTTGCCCTCACATATTCCATTTGCCGCCTGTATTCAAAACATCTTCTTTTTATATTTTCATATTTGCTCTCAAACATTAGACAATCTTGAACCCAATGATAAAGACTTCCGCAACATATACATGGATCATTGTCCCAGTTCCAATTCATGATGATATCAAAATTCTTGAGATTCTACTAAGCCCGCAAAGAATTATCTGCAAACAAGAAACAAATACCACGCGTAATTCCGAACAATAAAATAATAAATAAATTAAAAACAAGAAAAATAAAATATTTTTGGTTTTTATAGACTTTTAAGAAAACAAATAATTATTACTAACACTAAGCGCAACGATTCCCCGGCAACGGAGCCATTTTGATCGATGTCGTGTTGTCGGTCAAAAATATTAATTAAAGAGTCCTTAATCACCCTTAATAGTAAAGGGTAAACAAGGTGTCGAATCCACAGGGAATCACAGGAAAGTACCAGCAACGATTAATCTAAAAAGACTAAACATTAAAAAGGAAATTGCTTGATTAATTGAATTGAGAAAGAATCAAATTAACGAAATAAAAGTTTAGGTTTTTAACAATCTTGGTGAAAAAGTAACCCACTTCAGGATTCAGATTTGGCAAAGTTATAATTTTTCTTGAATGAAACCTAGTGAGAAGTCATTAATGGTGACTTACACATGATATGATTTATGTGATAATCATGGATTAAAGCTTAAAGGGCCTTATTCACACAATTACCAATTTGAATAATGAAACCCTAATTCTAATAATCAATCACACAATGATTAAAGACAACCAAAGTTATAGAATATCAAAATTAGGTTTAAGCATAATCAAACAGTTTAAATAATCAAATCATAAATTGAATCCAAACGAACTTAAAAGGTTCAAGATCCAATCATAAATCTAGGTTACAACTAAAGAAAAATAAGAACTTGCACAAACCCGTCCCCCGAAGTGAATCACAAACGAATTAGCCTTGCCTCATCATTAAATCTTCAACGCCAATTGAATGAATCTTGTAGATTTGATGATCTTGATGTTAGAAGAGCTTGAGAATGATCCAAGATTGTTAATTTCCATCCAAGATTGCTGTTGTGTAAAAGTTCAAATTCGTAATAGGGTTTTTTTCTCTTTTAAATCCCTTCAAATTAGGTCAAATCTCAACAAAAACCCGGACCCCGGCGTCGGTGGCGGTAATGGCGGCGTCGGTAGCGCCACCCCCTATACAACCTTGATTTTCATGTGAAACTTTTTGAGATCTTTCCGTTGATAGGTCGTGGGCCCAGTAACTCTTTTCCTAGCTCAAGTTATGTCCGTTTTAAGTTACTGTTATCTTGAAACTTCTCTTTTACATATCTTCACCTCCCGAGCTCCAATTTTCATCCCGTTTCTTCCCACTTTTTCGTATTCTTCACATTTATGCTATAAACATAATAATATCCCAAAAGTAACTCTATTTCCCATAATTTGACACATAAAACACGGAATTAAAGCCTTTAAATATTAAACCTTCACCACCCGATTACCATCTACGGGCACATGCCTGCCTTTTGAAATTACATATTACACCAATATACTATACTCATGGCAGAATAAGCACTAATGACAATGTGTTTAAACTCTGAGGCCACCAATTCCAACAAACCCACTAACAAAGATCGATCTGTGATATTGATTCTTCCCACAAAGCAAGCCCAAACAACGATTAACCATTTTTACAATATATGAAAATTGTCATTTTTAGACTTGAGTAGAAATACTCGAGGTTTAACCAATTTTATCTGTTTCCATTAATTGAACCAATTATTCATTGCAAACTGGCCCATATCGACAACGATTGAAAATATTGGGCGAAAATCCAATTCAAAATATTATCCTTAAAATTAGCGATTGTATATCGATGAATATTATGTTTGTAATAAGTTATCTCTAAAAGTGATGAAACTGTAAAGTTCCCCCCAAATATTATGTCGATAATTTGTGTGTATTCATCAGCTTGACAACATATAGCTACTCCATCGGTAATATGATTGTATATGATGAGAAGTACTGGCGGTGTTACTTATTTACTTTATTTTTGGACAATTGATTCATTCAAGTTCCTTCGGTGATATTGAACAAACATCACCCATCGATAACTTGTCGTCAATGATACGCATTTGTTTAGTAGCGTTATTTTTTAACTCTTATTACAAGACTACTCTAATATTCTTTTTTATCGTAATTTGAGAGTTTGAACACGACATCATATCACACCCTTTCTTGCAACATACACCAAAGTTTTCACAGTTAATATTACTCAACCGGATAGATTTAATTAACATATACTAAAAGCTACACTTTCTAATTTAATATGGTATACGTAACTCGACACATCTCTTCCCATTTTGTGAAATCTAACATGTGTGCAAAAATACAAATCTCTTGTTATCATGTATTAACGAAACATAATTTGTCTAATCCGCAAACAAAAAATAATATAATTAATATAATAGACACGTGCAAGTCAAACTACAGATGGCTTTCTTTCTTCTAGAAGAAATTCCTACACTTTCACCAACAAGTCGGCCTACTCTTATATATATATATATATATATGCACACATATACATACGCATAATCGCATAAACATATTAAAGTTCTTTGCTTTTCTTAAAGTCCACAAACCCCATTTAGAAAATCTAGTAACACATCAAGAAAGTGTGTTTGTGTGTGTGAGAGAGAGATGGAATGGAATTGTTGTTGGAGTGTGAATACTGTGACACCTTTCTTATTTGAGTCTACTGGTGATTCTGAAGAAGTTACTAAACCAGATGGTCATCATGATCATGAGGAAGATGATGCAGTCATGGATGAATCTGAAGGCGTATTGTTTCGATTCGATTATGAGGATGATGTTGATGTTGATGTTGATGATGATGATGCTCAGTCTTGTAGTTATGATAATTCATCTTATGTTAACACTAGATGTGGTGATGGTCAAGATGATCAGTCTCGAAGGCTAATCTATGATGATGAAGATGGTGACATGGATGATGATGGTGATGGTGTGATCGATGTGGTTGATGTTGATGATGATGATGATGATATGAAGAAGAATTGGGGTGAGAGCAAGATGATGAATTCATCTAATAAGCAACAAAGGAGATCTCATAAGTTTTGTGTTGATTCTTTAGATCAAAGAGAGATTGATAGAAGGTTTTGGGAAGCATGTTTGGCTACTTGAGGTAGTTTTGATGGTGATGTTCAGTTTTTATCAATGTTTTCATGATTGTACTGGAGTGGTTGAACCGAGATTGATACCTAACTAGTCTGGTTATTTCTTTTGAATTGTTTTCATTTGAACTGGTTGATTAACATGTCGAACCGGATGTCTAACTAGTCTAATTGTGTTTTTTATGTTTGTTTCTCGATGTAAAATTTCAAATCTTTAGAAAATTTCAACTTTTGAAGTGTAAAGGGGGGATCCAATGTAATTTCATCGAAGATCAATAGAATTATATAATTTAATTTTCTACCTTACAATATTTTAGATTACAATAGTCATATATTATAATATGATGTGTATAACTAAATGGAACATGCACTACGGACTTTAATTTAATTAGATGCATATTAAGAATATTGCATAAATGCATACATGAATATTAAAATAATGGCATATATCATTCTGACTTTTGTTTTGTTTATAGATTTTTAGGCTGTCGTGATGATTTGTCGATATGATTAATATAATAGGTTATAGGTCACAAACAAATAACGCTAAGTGTGAAGTGTTGACGCGTACGTATGATATTTCTACATTTGTGTACAATTAATTACTAAAGAAAATCAAGTATGTTGTTCTTATTTTATTTAAAATTATTGTTTAAATCTAGTATGTTTTTCTTATTTTAACTCAGATTATTGTTATATGTAAACAATTATGAAATTTATTTTTATTATTTAAAGAATAAAACTTATAAATTGGTGGTTATTATAGTTATTGATGTATGAAGTAATTTGGTGAAATGTATTATACGGAAAAATATATTATAGCTTAATTTATTGTGATTTTAATCTAAAATATATTAATATGACCTTCAACTAAAACACACGACATGATTTGACTTCTATTTTGTTTATGCCAATTTGTGCATTTGATATTCTTATTAATTATTGGCATCTCTTTTTAATTTAATTTAACGGTATGTTTGTCAAAGTTCATAAACAAGTGTTGTCATGGTATATGCTTGTAACTTTGTAGAGATATATGGTAAGCTTTTGTGTGGAATAAGTGATAATGAAATTTGCTTTTTGTCAAACATGCGGAGTGAGTTTTCTTTCTTTTTTTTAAAAGAAAAGATAATCATGCCGAGAATGATTTATCAATTTTTTTAACACCTACGCTTCGGTCTTCACGTTGTATTTATCATTATAATCTAAGGCAAAAACATTTTTTTACATTAGAAGAAAAACATGCAACAAGTTGCGTTGTTATCCTTTTCTGTGTAGCAAAATTAAGAGAGCGTTTGGTGCACATAATTTATTGGAATTGAAAATAAAATTAGAACTGAAAGTGGAATTTGATGTAATTTAACGAATTCCTTTGAAAATCCATTGTGTGTTTGGTTGATTGATTTATTAATAGAATTGGAATTTAAAAATACATAAAAAGAAAAATTTACCCTTCAAATTAATAAAAATAAAGTGAATATACACAAACTCATATAACTTAAAAGATCTGCACATTTGAAGAGAGAGAAAAATGTGTGTTATGGGAGGGGGCATTCACACCGGGCCTAACGGCATGCCTCGACGTGGCACCCCAACACTGCTGCCAGTCTCGTGACGTGTTCTCACGGCGTGTTCTCGCGGCGTGTACTCGTCGTGGGTTGCTTCCAAATTCCGATCGTAGCCCCCTCTCTCAACGACAAATTTTGTATGGTGTGACGTGACGTGACATGTGTGTCCCTCCCCAAATATGGGTGTGTTGTGTAGTGTGTCATTATTTGACATGACATATTTCTATTGGTGGATTTCATGATGTGGTGGAGGTTTATGGCATGAGTGCCCCCTCCGCTCTTATGTTGTGTGAGAGAAAGTAAAGAAAGGGGAGGGGGGATGGGTCAAACAAAAGAAAACATGGTGAAAGGGGATGAATGAGACGACAATGCCATGAACAAAAATAATCGCTTAAAGCGTGGCCCCATCGCCACAATTCGTTGGAATTGTTGGTTGACTAGCTGTGGTCTCCCGCGGAGTTGTAATTGGTGTTTTGCTGCCATAGAAGAGCATTGACGGAGCAGTAGCGATGAAGCAGGGTGGAGTAGCCGCGATGGAGACTGACAGCGCCACCCAAAGGAATAACGACAGAAATTTCAAAGTAGTCGAGATGCATTGCCATGGCGAAGAGGTAGGGACGTGGGGCATGTAGGGTTACTCAAGTAACTTACAAACAATCCTTCAAATTTTTAGACTTTCCTTTGAGATGTTGGGAGATTTTGAATTCCACTCTTTGAAGGATTTGATTGGAATAAATTTCAATTCCATATTCTTTATCTAGCCAACCAAACACCCGTTATAATAGAAATTAAAATTTCATTCCTTAGAATTCCATCAAATTCCTTCAACCAAACACCCCCTAAGTCTTTTAATAATAACATCTAAGCAGTCAATAGTTGCGCTATAGCGGTGATATAGCGGTTAGCGGACATATGAATCCATATCGGTTAGAATATCGATCCAGAATATCAATCCCGCTAATAGCGGCCGATATGTCCGCTATTTTGCCGATATTTTGGTTTCATATATCGGTTGAAAAAACCGATTTTATCGGTTTGTTTTATTGGGCCAGATTTGTTGAAAAATCTCTCAAAATCCAACTACTAGCCCATATGTGACTTTGTGATCCATGTCAATAACCCAAAATTCAAGAGTTTGTTGATGGTAGAGAAGGTGGTCTTCATTGGTCTGTTGTGCGGGAGGCAATGGGAGGAAACGAAGAAGTTGGGCCAAGTACAAGGAGCAAAAGAGAGCGCTACAGAGATGATGACGATGATAAAGTAGTAGTTGAAGTGAAAGATCTTGATGAACAATTGAATTGTTTGAGTGATGTGGATTCGGAGGAAGATTTTGAGTATTTTGGTTAGATTATGTCATCATGTTTAAATACTAACTATTAACTATTAGTTTTTGAGTATTTTGACTATTTACTTGACTATCTTAGTATCTTATTATTAATATTATATGGGTTTTAGTGTTTTATATTCAACATATAAGTATATATATATATATATATATATATATATATATTATGCAATTACCGATATCTCACCGATATATCACCGCGAGAACCGATATATCAAATATCGGCCATTGACCGATATCCGATATTTCACCAATTTAACTGCTTAGAATAACATCCATAGATCTTGGGGTCATAACATTACTATGTATGACCCGTTGAACTCGATAAGTAGCTCTAAAGCCTCAGGGGTAAGAAATCCAAAAATATAAAATGCAAGTGACATAAACACGTGTTGGTTATCAAGACATGTTTTATCGCGTTTGTTCATTTTGCATGATGCAGTTTTTAACACATCTTGACCCACGATGTTTACAAACAATAATCCCAAGTCGTGATAGTTTTTAACAAAGCCTCACGATATGTTTAACAATAATCCCAAGTCGTGATAGTTTACAAAATGCACATTTATTGGTCTTAAAACACCTAACTTGTCTTTCTCCGTATGTTGAAGAACACATGAACTTTTTACGGTTGAGATACTAGGGTAAGGATAATATGTGGTATTTATTGAAGCATAACAAAGACTTTTCTAGCTGGATGAAGAATAAGATCACGACAACTAATATTATTGATTGTAAAGAGGTTGGGACATGGCCTAGATTTTAAAGTGAAATCATACCAAGGGTATGACATCAAAGGTTATACTTTTTATACGAAAGATCAAGATGAAAAAAGTACAGTACAGAATAGTGGAGTTACAATAATAACATCAACGACGGAATTCGATAGGATGAACAAAGATAGAATGTTAAGAATTTCCAAAGATTCTTATTACGGTGTGATTCAAGAAATATGAGAATTAGACTATTATTCTTTCACTATAGTTGTGTTCAAATGTAAGTGGGTGAATAACCGTACGAGCGTTAAAGTCGACAAGTATGGTTTTACACTTTTCGACCTTACAAGTGATGGCTAGACATCTGAAGCATTCGTTCTCACAAAACAAGTCACACAAGTATTATTTATTAATGACCCGAGCCAATCGAGATACCATTTAGTATTGCAAGGTAAACGTCGAATTCTTGGAGTTGACAATGTCGTCGACGAGAAAGAATACACCAGTTTGACGACCTAACACCATTTTATGTCGGTATTTAACCGATTAATGATGGAATTGAAGGCAACACATGCTTACGATCTGATCATAATGAAGGGATATATATTGATACGCCACGTGAAACTTAATGGCCAAGGTTTGATATATATATATATATATATATATATATATATATATATATGTGTGTGTGTGTGGTGTGTGTGTGTGTGTGTGTGTGTGTGTGTGTTATTTTACTAGTATTTTTAAATTATAGTTAAATAATTAATATCATTTTATTTTATGCAGGATAGTCAAGAATCATGAAAAGAAAACACATTCGGTTATTTGGTTAATTGATTTAAAAGTTTGTTGATTGTATGAATATTTCTTAATGTATTACATTTTTGTTAATTGTTTTATTTATTTATGTATAATTAATAATAATAACTATGAAAACATTAAAATAAAAAAATAATATTAACAACTATATAAAAACTAAAATACAAAATTAAACAAAACAGTGAAGTTTTAAATTATAACTTCTAAAAGAAAAAAAACTGACATATATACGTACACCTCCCAGGATAATAATTTATTATTAAACCATATTAGTGAGAAAAAAAATTGATCATTGTGATATACATCACTTTTCATAAAAAGTAACCAAATTAATGTTAATATTAACAACTATATAAACATTATAATTATATGTACCAAGTAACCATATGAATATATGAAAATTTAAAAAAAAAATAATCAAACGATCTTTTAGGGCGGTTTTGGGGTGAACCGCCCCAAAAACAAAAAAATCGATGGTCACAACTGCCTTATTAAATGCAAACCGCCATATTAAATAGTTAACCCCTAAAACTATCGCAATCCCTAAACCTCATTATCTGCGGTCATTTTTCAACCTCATAGCAATATCCCTTCTTCCTCTCAACAAGTAACCGTCGCCTTCTCTCTTCCTACCGTCGCCTTCTCTGCACCACAAACCTACAAGCACTGCTGGAGCCACTGTCGCCTTCTCTGCCTTATAAAATAACTGCCCCATAAAATAAACTATTTTTTACAACGAGGTTTTTAAGGGCTGTGTGAAACCGCCCTAACAAATAAAAATCACCGCCCTAATAATCCAGTTATGTACTAGGGTTAATATCTTCGGTCCACGATCTTTAACGACTTTCTTCTTCTTGATCATCTCTATTAATTCTTCTTGTAGATCTTCTTCACATTCCCTTTTGCTGGTGCTACTTTCCCCAGCCTCAAATGACCGTTTTCAGCTTACTTTAACGATCCTTTATGATGTATATCGGGTCGAATATTGATCCAAATGGACGCTCTTCCCACCCGAGTATACCTTCAAGTTATTTTATAGATATACTGTAGGTGTTGTTTGTTTTTTTGTGTTCTATGATCCTTCACCTTATATTATATCTGCTTCACTGTTTGTCAATCTTTTGAAGACTAGCATAGTGGTTTGAGGCTTTAAGCACATCACTCCTATAGTCCTATAGTGTAGGGAGGGGTTTTGATTCTCTAACTTTGTGCCCCATACTTTTCTTTTGTTTGGAATTATTTTTTTAATTTTAAGGTTCAGATGGCGAGGAAAAAACACGTGCTCCATTATTTTCTAAAGCAGCAGTTATTTTTCAGATTATTTATTTTCTTTTTGTTTATTTAGATTACATTTCTCATTTTCTTTTGTTTTGAAAGACTTTTGTTTTCCTATCTTAGCACACTTATTTATAAATGAAAAATCTTTAATTGTTTATAAACTATATTATTACTGATTTTATTTTATTCTAAACAAGTTATTATAATGGTTATTGTTTTTTTTATTATATGTTGAAAGAATTAACGTTGTCATTCACGCATGTATATATGTGAAACTGGAAAAATGTTTAACAAAAACGTGTGTCTCTCGGCTTGCAGTTGCGCACTTCACAAACGTTGTCATTCACGCATGTATATATAGGATCAAGGATTATTATTTCTCTCGTATCTTAGACCAAACTTAACTCAAATTAGTTATCATGATTGATTAACATTTACATTATACTCGTTGATCAACTGGTAATAAACAAAAATGCCATGATATGCAATATGTTGGTGGGGGTACAATTAGATCTTTTATACTTGATGGGGGTGTTACAAAATCAAAAGGGAGTTCGAGAACCCAAGAGGGGGTTCATAGAATCCAAGGGGGGATTCATTTGGTGGGTATGCCTAACGAGGTGAATGGCCCTACAGGACAATTATGTCCATGTAACACACCCATACTTAGCCAATTAAGTGGGGGATGTAGTCCATGCTGGTGGGTTGTTATGAAAGCCATGAAAGACACAGACCTCTGGCTAACGTACAACCCATATTGTGATGCATATTAATTTGTTTATTTATCTTATGAACCCACCAACGTTAGCTGATGTTATTTTTTTAGTATACTTGTGCAGGTAGATGACTGATAAACAAGCAGTGACATTAGTTTACCGCATTGGGCCTTGGGAAGCATAGGAACCTTAAGACTTGGTATTTTTGTAAATTCATATGTAAATGATGTTTTGAATATCAATGAAATTACTAGTTGTTTCTTCCGCTGATTATCAATTGTGCATTTTCCCATGTCTAGCGGGTTGGGTTTTTACATCTAGATTCTCATTATAAACCAACTTTATACTAGATGGATCTTCTCACATCAAAAATCTTATTGATGCATTAAAGGCCAAAAATTCTTCCTTGAAACTTCCACTTTTCCTCCTCTATTTGCATCGCCGTGTATAATTCAAATCTACTTTTTTTCCTTCAAGTAGCAGAGGGAAAAAAACTTTGTTGTTTCACTATATTTATTATAAACGGTTTAACCGTTCGCAAAAACCTTTTTTTTTTTTTTACCTTTTTCTCATTTGAACTTCTTATATTTATAACCTTTAAGAGATCCAATACAACCACCATATTTAAACATTCATTATCTTGACATAATAACAAGGAAACAAAGATGGTAGCCTTTCTTAAGCTAGACAACCATTACCTCATACCATTGGAATCATCTAGCCTTAGCTTTACCTAAAGAACCTAATATGCATACTAAAAAATCAACGTTGATGAGTGAGTTCAAGTTCTAATTAAACATGACATGGTAAATTATACATTAGATAGTAGCAACTTTGATTACATCATTCCTTATCACATCACATTATATCATAACCATGACACATCATAATTAGATAAAGAATCATATAGAAGCTAGCAACACATATTAACACATACATATCCTAACTTAACCCTTATGTTCTTTGCTCATAAGTCAACATATCAGAGCGTTACAATGTCCGTATCATTCTCTGCCTATTGACCGACATTCGGTATCATGATAATGCCCATATGGTTCTCTGTTTATAGATCAACAGATCAAATTATGGTTATACTCATATGGTACTTTGCCCATAGACTGACATTTCATATCGTGGTAATGCCCATATGTTTCTTTGATGATATACAACATATCATACCCTAGTTTATGGTTTTCTATCCATAGACTGATATATCATATCCTAGTAATGACCCTATGCATGGTTAGATCAGGTATGGAGCTTTACTTGGTTTTAAAGAAAACATGTGGAAAGTTTTCTATGTATGATAGGATGTAGAGGTAATAATCAAATACGAAGGTTTATTTTTGTTACAAAGCTTATAGCCACTTACAGAGGGTTACGTGGTCGGGCCATGGTTGAGTGTCAACTGATGAAATGGTTATGATAGTTACATAGGTAAAGAACAGTTGTGTAGGTTTCATTTACATATGGAGGTATTAAAATCTAACAAAAATACTAAGTTTATTTAGTTATGAAGGTTGGCTAGTCAGTTATGGAGGTTACATTATGTGGAGGCATTTAGCTAATTACGAAGTGGATGGCTAATTTTTTTTAAGTATGGAGTTGTGGAGGTTTGAAGTCACTTGCAAAGGCCCTATATCATTTAGGGAGGTGCATATCCACTTACAAGGACCATTAAACATTCACAAGGGCATGCGGTCATTTGTGGAAGCATTAGGCCATTAGGAGGATATTAAAGGCAGACAAATACGAATAGGGCAATCACTTACAGAGGTATCATTTCAGTTACGAAGGTTTAAATAAGGTCTAAGTTACTATTTGTCAATAACATAAACACATATTCATTGTTTCAACATAGAAACATTGAATCAAATATCATCATTTAGGATTTACCATAAATAACATTACATGCATGCACACACATATATTTTTAACCAAAATCCTACATATACCATAATATGGATTCTATCTTTAATGTACAACTTCATATTTCCATATTAAATCATCATGAAATATAACATATCACCCCAAAAACGTAGATAAAATGTTAAAAGGTTAGGGATCTAGAACTCATCTTGGAAGAACTAACGTTTGAACCCTAGAAATGCTCATTCTCATGATAAGATCTATAAAAATGATAAAGACGGTAACTTTATCATCTTTATACTCAGATTACATCTAAAAGTGAATCTATGTTTGGACCTACACTTTAAACATAAAGTTTAGGTGTAAAACTTTACCTTTGGCTTGATCTCGAGTTCTCTCTCTATCCGTTTTCTCTCACAAAAACAACTGAGCGCCCCCTCTCTTCTTTTGAAAATCTTGATTTGCAAGTAAGAGGATGGGTGGCCATGTTTTTTTTAATTAGAGGAGTTTTAATGTTTTAACAAATGAGAACCCTCTTTACACATTTACATATTTAACTTAAACTTAAACTTTGGCTTTGCTTTTATAAGAGTTTTGAGGGGTTACATTTTGCCACATATAATAAGAAATAAGGATTAAACGTGACTTTACTAAATACTCAATAAGTGTAGAAACCTATATAATTAAATTGTTACAGATTTCAATGTTCTATTGTGTCTAAGTTTTTTTTTTTAATTTAAAAATTAAACCCACTCTCACAATGCTCATATACATAATTTATAAAGTGAAAATTTGAACATTCTGATAATGAGATAGTTGTAAAATTATAAATGATGTGGAGATACAAATTGAGGTAAAAAGGATAAACCTTCACATATGTTTTGATTTTGGTTAAATCTAGTATTATCCATTTTTCTACATTTTAATAAATTTTATATATTTTTAAGAAATTATAGCTTAAAGTACGATTTTATGATGTTGGAGCTTTTGTTAGTTTCACAAAGTATGATTACGAAATATTCCATGCTAAAGGCAATATAGCATACAAGTCATGGATGTAATGCATCCCTTGCTTAGGTCATAGATTTAATTGAAACGTTAAAAGAGGTGGTTGGTGTTTTCATAATAGGTGACTCCGTGGCGTTTTTCTTAATGAGTTGAAGGGTGTTCCATTTAAGATAAAAAGTGGAATTTTGTATTGATCTCGTTCATGAGTAGCTACTTCCTATAAGAACTAATGTAATAATTACAAGATCTTCTTAACAAAGGTTTCATTTTTCTGGTCGTTTTTGTAAAATGGTATAGAAATAACAAGCGACAATGATAACAACCAGAAAACTTATCAAGATTATAGAATAAGATCCAAAACTGAGATGAGTTCAAATCTCAAGAATACAATGAAAACATGAAACTAACAGAAGCGATCTTCTCAATACAAGGAATCTGCACAAAGGTTGTGTAGACCTACACAAACCAAAGCGAACGGCTAAGCTTTGCAAGAGAGAGCGATGAGACTGATGATGAAGATGAGAAACCCTAGCAACAACATATTCTTATATACTGAGGAAGAGAAGCACAGCAACCCTCGAACTTAGAAGAAATGACACACAGCACCCTTGACAATCTAAATATATAAACACGATAAAAATAAACATAATAAGCAAATGAATCAAAGAATGACAGATTACTAAAAAATTGAGATATAGATATTTTAACACCCCCCCCCCCTCAATTTAATTAGTAAACATGTCAAACAATCCAAGTTGATTACATAACAAGGAGTGCTGAGCAACCGGCAATCCCTTGGTTAAAATGTTAGCTTTTTGCAATTTGGAACCAATTTGAACAGTTTTTATAATCCCAACTGACACCTTTTCACGAAGAAAATGAAGATCAAGTTCAAAATGCTTGATTCGTTCGTGAAAAACAAGATTTGCAGCAATAGAAATAGTTGCAGAATTGTCACAGTGCAAATTAATTGGCAGCAAATAAGGAACCTGTAACTCTTTTAACAAGTTTAAGACCTACATTATTTCACAAGTAGCAGAGCACATAGCTTGATACTCTGCTTCAGCAGAAGAATGGGAAAAACAGTTCCCTGCTTTTTACTTTTCCATGAGACAAGAGATTTTCCCAAGAACAAACAATATCCGTAACTGACCTCCCGGAGGATAAACACTTCCCCCAGTTAGAATCAATGTATGCTGTAACATTAAAGGAATCAGATTTCGAAAATAGCAGCCCCTTTCAGGAGAAGATTTTAAATATCTTAACAATCAGAATGCAATTTGCAAATGATTGTTAGAAGGGGCATACATAAACTGACTCAGGACTTGAACAGCATACGAGATATCTGGTCTAGTTAAAGACAAATAGATCAGCTTACCAATTAATTTTTGATAGAAGAGGTTCTTATTGTCTAAGTTTAGAAGTCACAAGAAAACTCTGCTCAATTAGGGTACTAACTGGCTTACAGCCAAGATAACCAAATTTAGATAATAGGTCCATGCGATATTTTCGTTGAGATAAACAAACCCTTTTTCAGAGTACAAGACTTCAATACCTAGAAAATACTTTAAAATACCCAGGTCTTTGATCATAAAGTGAGACCCTAAAGTATGTTTGATAGCACATATTTTAACATGATTATTGCGGTTATAATGATATCATCCACATACACTAACAAAACAACAAACACAGAATCATATTGTTTAATGTACAGAGAAGGGTCACAAAGACTTTGGGTAAAACCCATTTCAAGAAGCACACTTGTAGTCTTTTCGTTCCATTTTCTAAGGGCTTGTTTAAGTCCATACAAAGATTTATTTAATTTGCACACTTTATTATCTGATTTGGTGTAGTACCCTTCGGGCTGAGTCATATAAACATCTTCACTAATATTACCATATTGAATGCATTGTTAATATCCAATTGAAACATAGTCCAGTTAGTTTGAACAACAAAAATAACAATACATCTAATGGTAACCATCTTCACAATAGGAGAGAAAGTCTCATCAAAGTCAATTCCCTCCTGTTGACTGTAGCCTTTAGCTACTAGTCGGGCTTTATATCGCTCAATCTCGCCAGTAGACTTATATTTAATCTTATAAATCCACTTACACCCGATTGATTTTCTATTAGAAGGAAGATCAATAATTTCCCAAGTGTTGTTTCTATGAAAGCTTCCATTCAATCCAATTTTTATCAAACATTGCCTTTTTGTAGGAACGAGGCTCAATAGATTTATTTAGATTAGTAGAAAATCAAAAGTTATCAGGAGACAATAAGAGTAATTTACAACTTTCTCAATACCATACTTGACTTTTCCCTCAACTATGTACTCAGAAAATTTTCAAGGAAGTGAGGTGGTCCTTGAAGACCGTCTGGGTTTATAACCAATATCATGATGGCCCTCAGATGGGTTATACTCATCATTGGTGCTTGTGGTTTCTTCAGCCCTGCCAGTATTGTTCTCGATTGTGCAATCTGGCTGCTGATTACTGATTCAGCCTCGCCAGCAGCGCTAACTGGCCGCTGATCACAGGGGGCAGCCTCGCCAGAGGTTTTATTGGGAACAACAGGCTGCTGAATATAACCAACAAGATCTTGAGTTGATTCCCTCTTATCATCATTGGGACTTTATATTGTGAAAAATATTTGGCTCAAAAGAATAAAAAAAATTCAGATTTGTAATTTCAGAATTAGTAGAATCTGTCATAATGTTTTTGAATTCAGATTTAAAAGGATAGACATGTTCATAGAAATGAACATCTCTTGAGATGAAAATCAGATTTTGTTTCAAGAATCCATAATTTGTAACCTTTTTTAACATGAGAATAACCAATTAAAACACATTTGTCAGATCTATTTGAAAATTTATTTGAATTGTTCAAAACCGTGCTAAAAGCTAAACAACCAAAGTTTTTCAAATGATGTAAAGAGGGTTTGAACCCAAACATAACCTCATATGGACTTTTTCCAAGTAACACAGACAAGGGAATCCTGGTAATTAAGTATGTAGCAGTTAAAATACACTCAGACCAGAAATTAATAGGAACACCCCCTTGAAACAATAACGCTCTCGCAACATTTAAAAGGTGTCTATGTTTGCGTTCAACTATTCTATTTTGTTGTGTGGTATAAGTGCATGTAGTTTGGTGAAGAATTCCTTTTGACTCAAAAAAACTTTATGGTTTGATTGTTTATAAACACTGTGCCATTATTGCTTCGAAAGATTTTTATTGATTTATTAAATTGATTTTGTATAATTTCAAAAAACTTAACCATGCATTAAAAAACTTCGTCTTTTGATTTAAGAAGATAGCACCAAACTGCCCTTGAAAAATCATCAACGATGATAAGAAAATACTTAAAACCTTCCTTACTTGTTATTTTATATGGACCTTACACATCCAAATGGACAAGATCACTAATATTTTTAGACACATGATCTCTTAGAGGAAAGGGCACCCTGGATTGTTTGGCCTTATGGAAAATTTCACATAATTCATTTGGTTTAAAGTTATCAATTTTAAGAGATTGTTTTAAAATGTTTAAACAGTATCAGAGGGATGCTCTAATCTAGAATGCCACATATGACACCCTGCATTTTCCGATCATTTTCTAATTAACACGAGCATGGTTTTCTGATCATATATTTATGTATTTAATGTTGTTCACTTAAATGTGTCATTTATTGCACGAACATTCATGATTCTTTCATGAATTCGGAGAATTGCCGGATCGCACGCGCATCTGTCCCCGAACGTTGGTGACTTGTCAAAATAGTTTTCAAACAATCATAATTGGTGTAAAATTATGTGTTATATGATTGTATGATTAAATGTGTAGTTTGGTTGTGAAAATTGGGAATTTTCTGGCATTTACCCTTTTTCGCGCATTTTCGGCTTTTAACGCCTAATTATTATAAATAGGCCTTTGAACTAGAAAAATGAATATTATTTCATGTTATTAATTTTTTCTTGATATTATATAAGCATTTGGAGGTTTTGGTGTACAAAAAGTTTAATCGCGTAGCATTAAAACGATTTTTATAAAAGACGGGGGCCTTTCTTGTAAAAATAAAGTATAAAACCCAACCCCAACCCTAATCCCCTCATTCCAGCCGTCCCCTTCCCTTTTGCCCTCCCTTTTTTCGAAAATATACTCACAAGAACACACACACACGTTTTGCTTTGATTCTTGCATCTAGAGTTGGAATTCGGACGTTTCTTGCATCAAAACACTTGTAGCACGTGATTCCTTGCATCAACAAGTAATGATTAGCTTCTAGCTTTTACACTTCATGCATTCACACGCATATAAGGTGAGTCTCCACGGCTCCACTTTTACTTACTTTCCTTTTTGGGGGAGAAACATGCAAACTATTTTTATCTGGTTTTGGTATTATTGGTATATTGTTGTTACTGTAGTGCAAACATTATCACGCAAGTCCTTACACACTCGAACTGTTAATAACGGGATAGCGAGGTAATTTTGGTAGTACTACTGGGTTTGACAAACCCTACCCGCGTTAGTCGCGCTAACTCGACTGGAGGTCGAATAGGTGTTTAATTGACCTAGACACTTGCCATTGTTCTGTGATAAGATATGGCGGAAGGCAAAACAACTCACAAACAGTCAGCTTCGGTTCAAAATGCTAAGTAACTCGATATATAGGCTAGCTACATATGGTATACCTTTGTTTACTTTTACCAGGCAAACGCTCAAACATATTTAATGATTTAAACCTGTGAACTCACTAACCTTGTGTTGACACACTTTAGCATGTCTTCTCAGGTCGCTGGCATGCTTAAGGCTAGGGCTGCATATCTGAGGCTCATGCATCATCTTTATCATTTGAAAGCAAGCTCATTTACATTTACTACTTTCATTGGTCGTCTTGTTTTGCGCATTTATTACTCATTGTTTCACAAACATTTACGCTTCCGCATTGATTACATTGAAAACTGTATTTTACTCTGATTTACGTTCAAATGCTTATTTTGAACGCATATAGTGTCTTTTGATATAACTGTATCTGAGATCCTGGTTTGTCACGCGCCTCGCTGTAGAACTCCGCCGGTGGATTTTGAGGGTGTGACAGATTGGTATCAGAGCCACTCCTGTGTCGTTCGGGATGTGGGACACACCTCACCGAGGATAGTGACTTCTCAGGCTCATCGAGGACGATGAGTCCAAATGGGAGGTGATTGTGATACCCTACATATATCCATTAGTATTAGATGACGGGCATGCTTGTGGGTGTTGACCAATACTCATCGGGTATACAATTCTATTTTATATTTTTAAGTATACCATTTTAAATATCAAAATTGATCAACTCTATAAATTTTTCTTATAATAAAAAAATAAGGCAACATCTTCATTTGAAAATTTTTTACATAAAAATTAGCTACAAGAGTATTTAAACCTTTCATATTCAAATTTCAAAATAACTACAACATTTAAAATGTCTAAAAATTTCACGTCCAAAATACAAATATCCTTAAGTGTTTCTAAAATTTCATATTATAAAGTGTCATATCCAATTCATAAGAAGTCAATCCATTTTGCTTTCATATCAAAAAAATAAATCACATCGGGTCTATGTTCGGGTAAACGAGTATGTGGTTTCGGGTAATCGGGCCGGGTATCACCTAATCCCATACTCGACCCATACCCGCGAAAAAAATCAAAACTAATCCCATATGCAACAAAATACCCGTCAGGCTTCGGTATACGCATCGGCTTGGGTTTTTTGCCATCCCTATTCACCGCCCGTGGTGTCCCTCCATCAGCTTCAACTCGACAGTTCGATGGAGGCGGTGCAACACTATCCACCCTTATATTCAAGCAATAAATATAAAAATTCATATTATTCTTATGATTTAATATTTAATAAAATTATTCATTGTTTAAAAGTGTTTATCTCATAACCTTGTAGTCTAGTATTATTTAAAAGTTTAAAAAAAAATTGCTCTTAAAAAGATTAAAAGATAAGTGACTCAATATTGTTGCAAAGTTTGATGCCTAAAGAATCGTGGCTTCTTGAATCCTACCACTTCTATATCAATACAACCCAAAGCTCCTTCCTTTTTCTTGTTCACCAAGAGATCTTCTTCCCGTAAAGCTTCCATCTTCTTCCTTCAATCACTCATACCCCATATCCCCACTTCAATTTCACCTGCAAAAACCCTCAACATGCTGATCAGAATCCGAAGCAGAGACGGATTAGAGCGATTACAGATCGACAATCCAACACAACAATCGCAGAGCTCAAAACCCTAATCGAATCGCACCTCAGAGTCCCCATACACAATCAAACCCTCTCAACAAACCAATCTTTACTCATCGCCAAAACCCCTTCAGAAATCTCCCAATTCACCGACATGTCGAACCCCCAGACCCCAATTTCGACCCTCGGCATCACCCACGGCTCGATCATCTTCCTCGCGTACGATGGCGAACGCACCATCGCCGGACCCCAGATCCGACCCGCGGGATCGTTCGGGCGGAAGATGACGATGGATGACCTCATCGCGAAGCAGATGAGAATCACCCGACAAGAGACCTCTCACTGTGAGCTCGTGTCGTTTGATCGTGATGCCGCTAATGGGTTTCAGCATTATGTTAATGAAACCCTTGCTTTTGCGGTGAAACGTGGGGGGTTTATGTACGGAACAGTGTCGGATGAGGGGAAAGTGGAGGTTGATTTCATATATGAGCCACCGCAAACGGGGACTGAAGATAGTTTGATTTTGTTGAGGGATTCTGATGAGGAGAAGTTGGTTGAAGCTATTGCTTTGGGGTTGGGGATGAGGAAATTGGGGTTTATTTTCACTCAAACGATTGGGCAAACGAAGAAGGATTATACTTTGTCGAATCGGGAGATTTTGCAGGCGGTGGAGATGCAGGCTGAGAGTGATTTGAAGGAGTGGGTGACTGTGGTGGTGAAACTGGAGGTGAATGATGATGGTGGTGCTGATGTGCACTTTGAGGCGTTTCAGATGAGTGATTTGTGTGTGAAGTTGTTTAGAGATGGGTGGTTTGAGACTGAGATAGCTGCGGATGCGGATCCTAAGTTGTCGAAGATGAAGAAGGATGTGGTGGTTGGGGGGAAGGATACAAGGGAAGTGGATAATGATTTTTTCTTGGTGGTTGTGAAGATATTTGATCATCAGGTTCTTTTTGATTCCTTGCTTTTTAGTTTCTTGATTGCTTTTTGCAGCATTATATGCTACTATCTGGTTTGCTGACATTGTTGCTTTTGTGGGTTGTAAGCATCCGTATTTTGTTGTTTGTATAGTTTATTGCATCAATCTTTAACAAATAGCTGAATGAAAACAGAATCTTATGGTTTCTTTAAGTGTGGTTTAGCTAAATTAGGATTGCTTAGTGTTAAGCTGAAATTGGATTGCATACTTTATATAGTTCATATAGGCTTAACGACTCTGTAAAGTTTAAATCTTTGAGGTATTAGTACATTGGAATAGAATGGTTTCAAATTTTGAGTTTTGTTTGAATCATTTATGTGAAGAATTCAAGATTTGTTGCTTTTGTTGTGGGTAGGGAATTGAACTGAGCGCTGATAGTTATAACAGCATTGAGTATTGTTGATAGATAAATAAAACTAGTGATCTTAAACATACACATTAGGGGTAAGCTTGGCAAAACAGGCGGGTGGATCAGGGATTACGGATAATAGCCTAATCGGTTAAAACATGTTCGTGTCAACTGGTTTGGGTCCAAGTGGGTTCTGATCAATTCGAGTTGAAACGATCTGTTTTAAATAAGTATCAAAAAGGGGTGGCGGGGATGGTAGTGGTGACTGATGGCAGCGATGGCAGTATTGGCGTCGGTGTTGGTGGACCCATTCTAATTACCAAGTTTATAATAGCGACCCCAACCCGTTTTGTAATTTGAGCCGACCCAAATTGACTCGTTTGTTATTTTAGTAAACCCTAATTGACCCATAAACAAACTTCTTTTTTCCGAAATCAATCCATTTCAAAACGTATGAGTCATAATTGCTACCCCTAATTAGGGGCTTCTTGCGTCTTATTTATCATGTATGTTAATTCATAAACTCCTCTCTCTGATGATTATATATACACGCTCGGGGTTGATGTTCCAAAGGTTAATTTGCTGTTAAATATGATGTCAACTGATTGTTAATGGTCAACTGATGTTACGTGGGTCTTTGAATACTGTTCTGGAACTGATTATATGGTTATTATGACTTGAGTTACAGTAATCAGTTTTTAATGTTTGGATTACCTGATTACTAAAGTTACATGCTTACTGTTTCTTTTAACTTATTTGAGGGACACATATTCTATTTCACAAAAACTTTTCTTTTGAGGTGACTATATGCAGTTGGTTATATACATATATTTATTATTTCCTTAGAAATCAGAATTTGCCAAAACTAGTATCATCTTTAAACAGAACAAACCCAAACAATATCTTCTACAGTCTGTTTTATTCCCTTAATTCCACTTATTTAATATCACATAATCACTTTTAAAAGCCACATCCAAAAACACCCTCAGGGAGTAACTGACTCGTCATTCCATTGTTCTTCAAATAAACCATGGTAATTATGTATCACTAATACGTGTTATCGTCTTTTTGCAGGGTCCTTTATCATCAACATTTCCAGTTGAAAATCGAAACACAACGATCACAATGAGAACCCTTAAAAACCATTTGGACCGTACAAGAAACTTGCCTTTTGTGAAGCGAATTTCTGATTTCCATTTACTGCTCTTACTAGCAAGGTTTCTTGATGTGAATTCTGATGTCCCAGCATTAGCAGGCTGCGTGCGCGCACAGGCAACCATCCCTGAAGGGTACCAGATCCTAATAGATTCCATGGCAGCATCTGCTTAAAATTAATATGACCACATTGTGCAGCGTCTTGATGTGTTCATCAACCATTGATGGTTGATTTTCTTGTACCATCTTGATAATCTTAACGGGTCGGGTTAGCATTAGCCGTACTCGTTTATGCACATTCTTTTCTGTGTTCCATGCTATCTATGGGTTGTATTTATACTTTCTTGCTCTGCATTCTGCAATAGATATTACCATTTAAATTCAGTCTGAATTGCCAGTGCTTGCAAATTTATGTTTGGTTTATTATGTGATACGGTAATTGATTGTCATGCAAGGTGTGTAAATTTGCGATGGTATAATTGTTTTGTACTCTAGACATTTATAACCCATTGATCTCTAAAACTACAAACGCTCCTATTCTCAATCTCCTCTTAATAGGTAGCATTTGCGCCTCTTATCACTTTTGACTGTGAGTGTCACCATCACTGTAGGTCACCATCACCACTTACGCCCGTCATATTCACGCACACCATGGTCGTTGTCAATAATTACCACCTTCAAAATGAGGGACTTAACATGAACATAAACACTTACAGATATTGTTGCCTAGCATCATCATTCATCACCATGGTACTGAGGAGCTAAGATGAACCCATCATCACCATGTCTTAACCAGAACTGGAACCCTAAGACGGAGTTGATGAAGGGATGGTTTGAAAATGTCAATGATGGGATGTGTGTGTGTGTGAGTGATTTTAGCATCAGATCAAGGTTCTTGAATGCAATGTTCTAGGTTGGTGATTTAGATAGGGGTGAAGTCGTGGAGGTTACAACCTTTGTGATCAAGTGAGGTCCGCTCCTTGTGTAGAACAACGACAATTTGATCAATAGTTCAAGACTTCACCCCTAATGGTCTAATGTTACATTAATGTTGCGTATGTGAGACAAGTGAACAGTACATTTAAGTCAATCAGGTGCGGTCATGTGCAACTTAGGTTTTGGATTTTCAACTTCCCTACTATACATATATATTGTTTCATATATTGTTTGATGAATTAGTTACGTAATTAAAAGAAATCTAAGTTTAAATAACATAAGATTCTATTGTTTTTTTGAAGTGCAAAGATTTTATAAAAATTAATGATGGGTAGAATAACCTAATCAACACCCAATTACATGAATAACATCAGATTATATTGTAAATATACTGTCTCATAAATTGTGGGATGAATTAGTTGTTTTGTACATTAAAAGAAAGAAAGTTTAAATAACATCAGAAAATTGTGTCCGATTTATGATCTAATAACTATTAGAGTGAGGGATATGATGTGAAATCTTATCTCTCATAAGATAAAACGTTTGTATCTAAAGAGACCACTAACTTTATAGAGAGGTTGTATTAACAATGAGCAAGTAAATTGTAAAAAAATTTTGTAGAAACAAGAAAAGCTATAAGAGCCGAAATGACCCCTAAACCACACCCATTTTGGACATGTTACCAACCCATCTTTTAATCCATAAGTGAAAATCATAAAGAATTAGTTCAACTTCAGTTTATATTGATTTTGTTGTTCAGGTAGAATTTGTAGATTTTACGAAACTAATACAATTTAAGCAAAACTAACGATTAAAAGTGACCCAACCATCGGACTTGTTTTAGTTCCGTGAGTGACCAGACAGTTTGGTTGCTTCAATCATAAGTATTAGTTATTAAGATTTAAACCCTTGATCTTTTACGTAGAATTAAAACACTTTACCATCAAAATGTCTTATCGGAACGTAAAGACAGTATCATCACCAGAATAGGAGATGCTACTAGGTTCTTCAGCCCTCAATGTATGCTAAATCAATGCATGCAACTCTGATAAAAAGTTTTTGTGACCACACTACAAAATCCTAGAGAATAGGGTCTAATGAACTAAAAGAAAACTTTCCTCATAAAACCAACATAAACAAATTCCCAAAACCCTAAACCCTAAAATCAAGATCTTACAACCTGCATCTTCCTCCTCTAATGGCGGTCGACGATCGATCAGAATCACTCATCAAAACATTTCCGGTGAAACCCAAGCTCAAACCCACAGGAAAAAGCTCAAAACCCACACCAGAATCCAAATACTGGAAATCATTCAAGCTCAAACAACCACAAACCCTAGTTTCATCCATCACATCACTCGCATTCTCCCCAACATCCCCTCACGATTTCGCCGCCACCCACTCCGCCACCGTCACCATCTTCAATTCCCAAACCCTAGAACCCAAATCCACCATCGCCGCCTTCAAAGACACCGCCACCTCCGCCTGCTACCGCTCCGACGGCCAACTGCTCGCCGCCGGATCCTTCTCCGGCCAGATCCAAGTCTTCGACCCCAAGAAACGGTCCGCACTCCGGCGACTCAACGGCCACTCACGCCCCGTGCGTTTCGTAAGCTACCCTCGTGTCGATAAACTCCATTTGTTCTCCGGTGGTGATGATGCTGTTGTGAAGTATTGGGATGTGTCGTTGGAGGAGTCGGATTGTGACCTAATTGGGCATAGGGATTACGTTCGGTGTGGGGATGGATCTCCGGTCAGTGATGATATGTTTGTTACGGGATCGTATGATCATACCGTTAGGGTTTGGGATGTTAGGGTTTCCAAAAAGGGTTCGATGTTGAGTGTTGATCATGGGGCTCCGGTGGAGGATGTTGTTTACTTGCCTTCTGGTGGTTTGATTGCTACCGCCGGTGGGAATTGTGTGAGGATTTGGGATGTGATCGGTGGCGGTAAGCTGCTGCATTCGATGGAAAGCCATAACAAGACTGTTACTTCGCTTTGCGTGGGGAAAATTGGGGACGATGGTAGTGATTTCGCTAATCAGTATCGGATTCTGAGTGTTTCTTTAGATGGGTATTTGAAAGTTTTTGATTACTCGACGTTGAAGGTCACGAGCTCAATCAGATTTCCGAATTCTCTTATGTCAGTAGCAGTGTCACCGGATTGTTCCACTAGGGTAATAGGTTGTTCAAACGGGGTTCTATATGCAGGGAAGAGAAAAACCAAAGAAAACTTGGAGACTGTTAGATCCGAATGGGGGAAATACGTAGGTTTTGGAGCGATAGATGAGCCTGAAAAGAGAGTTTTAAGGCCTTCGTATTTTCGTTACTTTCATCGTGGGCAAAATGAGAAGCCTTCGAAAGGGGATTATTTGATCATGAGACCAAAAAAGGTGAAACTTGCTGAACATGATAAACTATTGAAGAAATTTCATCACAAAGAGGCTTTGGTGTCTGCATTAACAGCCAAAAACCCTGAAAGCATAGTGGCAGTGATGGAAGAATTGGTGTCAAGAAAGAAGCTTTTGAAATGTGTTTCGAATTTGGGGGTTGATGAGCTCGGTTTGCTGTTGAGGTTCTTGCAGAAGTACTCAACAATGCCACGATATGCAGGCGTACTGATTGCGTTAGCAAAGAAAGTTGTTGAAATCCGAATTGATGATATTAACGGTTCAGATGAACTAAAAGGCTACATCCGAAATCTCAACAGGTTGATCAAGGAGGAGATGAGAATTCAACAATCTTTGCAAGAAATACAAGGTATGATCTGTCCTTTACTGAAGATTGCAGGTAGAAGATGAATAATAAGCTCATATGATTGTCATAATGTCATTTTCATTTCTAGGTTGTTTTGTTCCCAATTTTGTTTGTCAGAAGTTATAATCGTTGTGTTTTATTGTTGTATGATCATATTTTGAGGGATGGTATTGTTAATCACTTAATCTACCATTGTTTAATCCAGTTAGAGATGTTAGTTAAATGCTCATTTATATCCCTTGTGAAAGTTATTTAGAGTTGGTGAGTATGCTAATGTAATTAAAAACTTTTCTTTATTAAAACAGACCATACTTGTAAAGAGAGTATTGGAAGTCCTGATATGTTTTAAAATAGTTTTGTATTTATCTTGAATTTTGTTGACATGTTGTAAATTTACACAATCTCTCTATTTAGAGTAGATTACAAGTATCGTCCCTGTCCTATGTAAAAACTTCACATTTTGTCATGAAGTATCATAAACTGAGAATTGCTCTTGACCATCATCCACTTGAACATCCGATTACCATCTCCACCTAGAATTATTGGTATCTCTTTGATTGATATCTACATATTAACGAACCATACCTCTGTGCTTCAATCGAAGTCTAGACAAAAGACGAGGTGAAGGGGAGATGTAGCGCCACTGGAAGTCTCACCCTTTCATCCTTAATCGTGAGTAGATTTGATACTAGGTTTCCTAGTCATGGGTAGAATTGCGAGTGCCCACTTCATATGCATCTCTCTTCAATGTGTCTATTTTAAACATTGTTTTACATGTATGTAAATAAAATATTCACGTTGCTTGGTATCAATGTTTTCATATATTAGAATCCAAAAGCATTCACAAACATGGGGTCTAGTTTGAATTCACTATTCTATTCCCTTTTAAACAACGTTTAAGATTTACAACAAAGCTATATCTTAACATAACGATGCACCAAGTAAACACTAAGTGATCTCTAACATATACCTTAATAATGTAATAAAACAGATGTGTGGAATATAGCCAAATGATACACTAAAGAATAAGCTCAAATTACATTAGAAGGTTTAGTGCTTCTAGAGTTTTAAGAACAAGGACGATGGTTGCAATCAATTGCTCCCAAGCATAGAAGTATGGGCTCACCCACAATTGTCATGATAGCGTTTAAAAGAAAATTAATATAATTATTGGATTCAAACTTATAATATGGTGAATTTGAATCTAGACTAACACATGTATACTCCACACATGGTATGATCATGTAATACGCACACATTATATACGTTTTTTGAAAATAGTTATAGCTCGTTTAACTCATTTAAAAAGTCTAACCCAATTATCTTTTAACCCAAATATAATTCTTGGAGTTCATTCTTATTAAATAAACTTATTAATTATAACTAAATTTCATTAACCCAACTAAAAGCTCTTACGAAAAAACTTAATATTTTTTTTTATTTGTATCATCTAAAAGATATAAAAATGATGATTAGTTGCACTAGGAATCACACATTTGATGGAACAAGTGAGGAGCCCCCTATGAGGATCCGTGTTGGATTTGATCACATCTTATATATATATATATATATATATATATATATATATATATATATATATATATATATATATATATATATATATATATATATATATATATAATGGCAACACACACATACTGACATACACATGTTAAGTCTTCATCAAAACCTGTAATATTTCCATAACTAAAGAGTAAAGATGGAGGAGATGAAGCTTGAAGATGTAGATATACTTATTGTGGGTGCTGGATTAGCTGGTCTCTCTACTGCCTTATCCCTTCACAGGTATATATTCCTCTTATTATCAAAACTAAAACACAAAATACAATTGTATTATGTTTGAAATTGGTTCGGTATTAAATGAACTTATATCAATTAATCAAGATAAGATATTATTTGATGTATAAGTTCTTAAAAGTAGGTATCATATAATATTTTAAATTTGATTTTGAAAACCTTAAGGTTAGGTTTGAGGAGCTTGGTGTTGGAGTCATCAAATGGTTTGAGGGTTACCGGATTTGCCCTTACACTATGGACCAACGCTTGGAAGGCACTAGATGCTGTAGGAATTGGAGATATCCTTAGACAAAAATCCACCCAAATGAAAGGGTAAAACCGTCATTTACTAAAAAAATATCAGTTTAGAATTAAAAATTTGATTTAGTTTTGTGATTGCAGATTAAGATTGCATCCCCTGATACTGGTCTATTTACTTCAGAGCAAGCATTTGATAAAGATGGAAAATTGTAGGTCACATTTTACTATCATAAATGCATGTTAAAAAATTGATTTTAAGTAGAAAACTGTGATGGCATTTTACACTGATATATAGTGAGTTGTGATGGTGATACATAACCGACAACTAAATTTTGATTCTAGTGAGGGTTATGAAAGCCGATGCGTTAGGAGAAAGGATTTACTAGAGGCAATAGTGAATGAGCTGCCACCAGGCACTATTAGGTACTCATCAAAGGTTGCAACCATTGATAAACTCGGTCGCTTTAAGCTGTTGCACCTAGCCGATGGGTCCATTCTTAAGACCAAGGTACGTGGTAAGTTCAATGGTTCTAGTTTTGCGAACCATTGTGGTGCATATTTTCTAATATGAGTTATGTCAATGTAGGTGTTGATAGGGTGTGATGGAGTTAACTCCGTAGTGGCTAAATGGTTGGGTCTTGACACACCTGTAAATGTTGGGAGATCGGCTATTCGGGGCCTGGCTGAGTTCTCAAATGGGTCGGGTTTTGATCCAATGTCCCATGTGAATTTTGGAGGCGGCGTGCGCTTTGGTTTTCGTCCGGTTGATGACAAGACTGTGTATTGGTTTTTCACGTTCACCCCGTCTCAAATTCCAACTTGTAAGCCATTTAAGCCTTTCGTATTTAAATTAGAAAATATAATCTCACTTATAGCAGAGCTATTGATATATATTTTTGAAAAACCAAAGGCTTATTAAGAAACTGTTGTACAATAATATTTGTTATGATTCTTATAGATGAAGAAGATTGGCAAGTAAACCCGATAAAAATGAAGCAATTTGTTTTAAGTCGTATCAACAAGATGCCTCAAGAAGCACAGGATGTGGTGGAACGAACGGCGTTAAGTAGCATATCTTATGCACCATTAAAGTTTAGACTACCATGGAATGTCTTATTAGGTAATATAGTGAAAGATAATGTTTGTGTAGCTGGGGACGCGCTTCATCCCATGACTCCTGACATCGGTCAAGGCGGGTGTTCATCGTTAGAAGACTCAGTTGTTCTTGGTAGGTGCCTCGGGGAAGTGTTTTCGAAGAAATCAAATGATGAAGAAGATGAATTTGAGAGAATTAAAAAGGGGTTGGAGAAATATGGAAAAGAAAGGAGGTGGAGAAGTTTTAGTCTTGTTAGTGTTGCATATTGTGTAGGGTTTATGCAAGAGAGCGAGGGGAGGATGATGAGTTTCTTGAGGAAGGTATGGTTTTCTAGCTATACTTCTAGTGCTCTCCTTAAGATGGCTAATTTTGATTGTGGTAAACTTGTTTATTGAATCGTAAAATGCAAATAATTTGTGATGTTTCGGGTATTTTCATGTAAAGATGAATTTTATGCGTCATTTTTAATTATTTAATAGTTTGTTGTATTCTGTTGGATAAAACAACTTATATATATGCTTTGATTTATATCATATCAGTACTACAATCTTCATCATCACTTTCTAATTTCTTTAACAAATTTAATTTCTATTTTTTTAACAAATTTGGAAATGAAATAACATTGTTGAGTCATGTAAACGTGACATAAGTTCCAATTCTTATTACGCATTTGGCCTTATAAATTATAATTCCTTTTAAAGGTTTAATTAATAACTAGAGTAAACTTCACTTTTACGCCCTATGGTTTGGTCCAAATAACGGTTTTTTTTTCAAAGGTTTTAAAATTACGCTTTTACTCCTAGTGGTTTTCAATCCGTCTCAATTAACTCCAACCCAATTATAAGGGTATTTTTGTTATTTACAATAAGGACTAAAATGTATTTTCTTCATATTTAGTAAAATGACCCCCCACCATGAGCACCACCAACACCACCACAACACCACCAATCCCAATTGCCAACACCGTCTAACACCACCACCACTATCATGTCGATTACAAATTGCCACCCAAAATCACAACCATTGTTACCCAAAATCATTGTTACAAAACCATCACCACGAACACCGCCCAAAATCACAACCAACAACACCACCGCCATCATCATCATCGTTACCACCACCATCATTAGTGTCATAGATCCAAACTGTTCTTCCTTCGATCTGCTCTCATAGATCCGAACTCTTCTAGGTTCGAGAACACCCCCCAACTCTTCTTCCTTCGATCTGCTCCCATATATCTGTAGAAGAGACAACGTTGTGGCGATGATGTTGATTTAGGGTTCAATTGATAGTGGTGGTGTAGTGGTGGTGGTTTAGGGTTTGTCTTTTGGGCCGATTTAGGCTCAGCTGATGACGATGACGATGACGATGGCGACAGATGAATCCGGTGGTGGAACTTACGGCGGTGCTGTGGGGTGGCTCCAGTGGTGGAAGTTACGGTGGTATAGGTGGTGCGGGGTGAATCGAGGCACAAAGGCGGAGCGGGTTTGGGTGGTAGTGGCGGTGGTGCAAGGATGAGATCAGAGGTGGTGGCTGCGTTGTGGTGGTGGTGGTGACTGACGGTGGTTCAAGGGGGTGATGGTGGTGGTGGCTGTTTTGTGGTGGTGGTGGTGGGGTGGTGGGTGTTTCTAGGATTTTTTTGGGGGAGAGAATTAGAGAGAGATTGTGTGATATTATAATATATATATATATATATTATATATATATATATATATATATATATATATATAATTGTATTAATAATATGTTTTAATAAATTTCATTATCAGCCCTTATTAGCAAAATGTCTAAAATACCCTTATAATTAACAGACTTATTTAACGGTGTTAGTAAGTTAGAGTAAATTGAAACGATTGCAAACCATAAGGGGTAAAATCGCAATTTAAAACGTTGAAGAAAAACGTTATTTGAACCAAACCACAAGAGCAAAAGTGAAGTTTACTCTAATAACGAATATTGGCTCTCACGTGTTGCCGCAAGGTTTCTCGTCACGTAATGAAATAATATTTGTGTTTTCATAAAAAAGCAAGAAATCATAAGAAGTAATAAAACAAAAAATGAATGTATATAAGTTGTATTTGTTTTAGCTATTGTTATAACATGAATTTAAATATAATAGTAATTGTTACATCCTTGATTTTTTATGTTTAATTCTTTGATAATTCTAGTACTTTAATGTAAGCATTAATTGAATTCAAAAACCTATTTGTGAAAACTATTTTATATTCTATACACTATTATTAAGTGTGATACTATTACCTGCTAATGTAATTTTATAATAACATGTGTGTAAATATTTGATCTTGCTAGAAATAGTAACTTGGAATTGCCCTAAAATTAATCGAATTCTAAGATAATGCTAAATTACTACATAAATGAAACACATATAACTGTAAGGGCAAAAGTTTACATGTGTGTTACTTAGGGTTACATATGTACTTTTGTTAAAATGATAAGATTTAATTAATTAAATTAAGTCTTATAATAATAAAATAAATAAATAAATAAATAAATAAATAAATATATATATATATATATATATATATATATAATATATATATATATATATATATATATATATATATATATATATATATATATATATATATATATATATATATGCATGATAATTACAAATTTATATATATATATATTATATATATATATATATATATATATATATATTATTATTTTACTATTTTAATCATTTAAGTGATATATATCTAATAAACTAATAATAATTAATTAGTAATTATCCTAAATCTAACAAATAATTAATCAAACTTATTCTAACTCTAAATATCAAAAAAATCATTCATCCGTATCCCTACTAAAAGATATAACTTTTATTAATACAAATATTAAAAAAATCTATCTTAATTGAAACCTAAAACCTTAAATTTTTCACTATAAATAGGGTCTAATTCTCATTATTTTTCACACCAAAATCTAAATTTAGAGCTCTCATAGCAATAATCTCATCCATAGAAACTCTCTTGAGCATCCAAGAAGCTTACTCATCAAGTAAGTTTTAGTGTTCATCGTGTTCATACCTTTCTAATTTTATTCTATCAGAATTCAAATATAACTAGCTTAGATCTATTATTAAATAATATGTTTTTGTAGTAATCATAGATCTAAGATGGATCAAAACATCAAATAAACATGAAATCATCAAAACTTTGCTTAAACACATCAAACTGAAATTTTTGGATTTTGACAGATTCATAGGGCCAACTTCGGATAGTCATATCTCCCTCATAACAAACTCTTTTTGATTATTCGTTTTTTAAAAATAAAATTAAGATTTTTATCTTTCTAACCATATAAAGAACGTCTTCTAACTCATTGATTTGACCCCTCAAACAGCTCGCACAATTTTAATGCGTGAATCTGTCCAAAGCTATGAATACCCTAAATTTTACAACTTCTTAATATTTTTATAAATATAATGTAAGCATTGTTTTTTATTTATAAAATAAGTAATATAATCATGTTTTAAACAATAAAAATCCCAACTTTAATGATTATTATGATTATATATCAACTTGAATCATGTTTCTAGTAAATTCTTCATCTTTTCAATTATAACCCTATACTATACAAATCGCCTATTCCCATCCTCGCTAAACTTATTTTTAAACTTATTCTCTATACTTTATAAATATACCAAACACACCTTTGACTTGGTCTAGTATACATCTCGAATCGTTTCACCCGGTATGTAGTTATATGGCAAACAAAGTTTTGGCTAAGGAAACATAGGGTACTTAAGTGATGGAAATCCACCACTCTTTCTGGGAATCCTTTTATTGGATGTGCTACTCTGGGATGACACATATCTAGTATACGACAACCATTCTTGAACTTTTACAATAACAACCCCTCAATTATTCATAAGTACAATAAACTAACTAAATAAACTCACTTAGGGCAATCCTCATTCCAAGTTACTACAAGTTGCAAGATCACCCACCTACTTTACAAGGTGAGTTCATAGCCCCCTTTTCTTTTGTAATTTAGGGTGGAAACATGCTCTCTATATCAAATCAAGAATTCAAATTCTAAAGTCAACTAGTCTTTTGCAAACTTAATGACAACTTTCTTATACTAGTGAAACTAAACTGATTATACATGTTGCTATATTCTATGACATTTTTTACTATAAAGTCCCTCTTTTCTAAAATCTACACAACCATTAACTTCGGGAAGCCACGGGAGTACGTAGATAGATCTATTGGCCTGACAAGCGTCCTTTGAGTCAACGTATTCATTTTGACTTGAAAGGAGCTAGATGTTCAGAAACTACATACTAGATAGCATACTATTGTCTGACCTCTTGTGTCAGGGGGTTAGACGGGAGGGCATTCGGTCACTAGGTTGGTTGTGGACTCATGTATATAGTTTACTTACTTGTATTTGGAAAATTGTTTGTTGGTTTGTACATTGTTATCTACTATATGTATACTTATAAACCTATGGTCTCACCAACTTTTTAGTTGACATATTTTAGCATGTTTTCAGGTAATGGAAACTAAGTTCGTTGCTTTGCTCACGATAGGTTTCAAGGATAAGCTTTAGTTGGACCTAGTTAGACTTTGAATAAAATGAGACTTATTTGATGGTTTAGTTTATTTGTTTTTTAGAATTAGATGTAACCAACTATTTAGTTTTAATAACTAATTTTCTTTAGTACTTTTTATCCTTGTGTTATGATTCAATTTCATCACGCCTCGTGTTTTCTCTTTAGCCGGGTGTGATAGATTGATATCAGAGCCTTGGTTATAGAGAATTAGGTTATTAGAAATGAAATGACCTAGACTATAACTAAGTACCTCACGCGTGAGTCCTCTCATGTATCTTATATGCTTACATAGAGTTTAATTGGATATTTCTTACATGATTATTCTTATACTTTGATTACAATCAATGCACACATAATTTTCAATTCATATTCTAAGGCATTGTGCCTAAATCAAAGGATTTTCAAATCTCAAATTTTGGAATTGTTATTTATGGTCCGAATCTCGTCAAATTCTGTGTCCCAAACTCAACACATGTAATGCTGGAAGAGTTGGATGCCTGTATCTCGGGGTGTTCTGTCCCATAACTGAACACAACCATTGGTTTCTACGCCATTCAAACACACAAACCCACCTTCGACGGCTCTCACATGAGTGTTGTCCTTCGACCGGCCAAAGAGAGATATGTCTCTTTGGTGATTACTGATAATAATGGCTACTGATGGTGTAGGAGTTTAGGGTCAGATTGGAGACTGCGAACAAGTTAAGGGTACTTAAACGGAGAAGGCGATTAGGAGGGTAAAGGCCACTGTCGGCAGCGGCGGCTTTAACGAGTCGGTAATTCACCATAGAGACAACTTCAATCTCAATCGTTGCATCACTAGCTTTTACTTCAAGCTTCAGCCCTGGTACTTTCTTAAGGACCATGACATGACCTTGTGCTTTGGGAAGTTGTATATCGCTTAGCCCTTCGTACCACCGACCAAAAAGAATAATACTTATCATAATAACATATAGAAACTAAGAGCATAAATGAAATAGTTATATTCATTCCCAAAGCTATAAGTGTTTACTGATTGCAGACCCCTAAATTATTTGACTTTTTAAAAAAATAACTCCAAACTAATGGAAATCATCAATAACAAATTCGATAAACTAATCATGAATTTAATCTATACTAATAAAACAAAATGTCTAAAAGTCACATAACATATTTCTACATTGTCCCCTAGATTTAGACACTCCTCGTTAATAGAATGAAAGTTAACTACTTAATAATACATTAAATGATAATGATTATTTATATACTTTTTAAATTATAAACAGATCTTTTTGACAAGTTAAAAACATGATTCTTTTTATTTAAAACATCACTTTTTTTAAAACAAAAAATTAGAAATATGAAGTTTTTAAATACGAAGAACTTTTAAAAGTGACATTGTTTAATTTTTTTTAAAAATAGAGTGTTTAAAAAAATTTAAAGCAAAAGTTCTTAAAAACGAAAGTTTGGAAAATAATATTATTGTTTTTATTACCTAAAATAATTTATTATATTTTTAATCAAATTTCATCTTAAAAAATATTTTATAATGTTTAATAATTAATAAATAATTATTAATTTATTATTTTTATTTAACACATATAGTACACGAGTTTTTATACTAGTTAATAAACAAAACTAATGGCATAAAATCATGTACATTTAGTTTTGAAAAGCACACATAATCTTCTAAACAAAATAATGAGGCGAGAAGACTAATGAATTTTCTAGAAATATAACAAACCTACAAACTAAATGCAAATGTAAACAGAATTAAAGCTATAATTTGAAGAAAAAAACTTGTTATGAATTGTAAATAATAGTTACATAAAGACAAACATATAAATAATTCATTCAATCTCAAAATTATAAAAACCCACATGAATTGTTAAACCACAACCAAACCGAACACATAATTCGGTCCAAACATCCAAACCCGATTCACAACCCACGGAGATTTCAATTAATTTGAATATTGTTTTATTTTTGGAATAGAATAAGTTTGTTGCAATCATCAGTAATTATTGTTTCTTTCTAACTCTTTAGGACATTAGTTTATATATATATATATATATGTATATGTAAGTATGTATATATGTATATGTACGTATGTATATATGTATATGTACGTACGTATATATATATAATGTACGTATATATATATATGTACGTATATATATGTACGTATATATATATATGTATGTATATATATCTATATATAATACTAAAAGAGTAACTTAGGGGACACTTGGCACATTTTTAGGCCCCAAAGTTTATTTTTCCCGCCTCTCTCTCATCTTAAATAATTACCTAAATTAAAAAATATTAAATAATTTTAATTCTTTTTTAGAATAAATTTTTTAATAAATTAAGAAATATGTCTTTTATTAATGTTGTTTTTAGAATACAATTTTTATACAATTAAAACTTTTTTTTCTAAAACATCTAACTTTTTTTAAAATATAAATATTTTAAAACTGGTATTTTTAAAAAGTAAAATTAAAACTAAAAATAATTAAAATTCGGAGTTATAAATAATTTTAAAAAATAATATTTTTAATACGGTTTGTTTTGAAAAAGATATTTAACTTTTTTTGGAAAGAAAGTTTAAAAGCAAAAGTTTAAAAATTGATATCGTTATTTTATTACTTATAGTTATTACTCATATGTAATTTTAATTATATCTTATTTTAGACTATCATTTTATACTTCATAAAATTTATTATATTTAATATTTTATTTTTTCAATCCGTATAATACACGGGTTTACTAGAGTTAGTATTAAATAAATAATAATTAACAACTAATCAGAGATATTATGAACATTTATAGCCTGATCAAACCCGATTCAATATTATATCTATATATTGATTACAGAGTCAAAATAATTCGAATTTAATCTAATTATTGCACATAACTTTTCAGTGTATATTATTTAAATCTTAATTTCTTATACTAATATCCTTACACCACTCAATATTAGCTCATGATTTGACTCGTCAAAAGTATTCATTTTAAGTTTAAAAAAAGACAGTTTTCTTTGACTGTATATTTTGCTATAACAATAAACAAAAGTTAAGGTCAATCTTTGTCAAGTGTCGATTTATACTTGAAAGTGCCTATTTTTACGCATGATCAGCTTTATGATATTTTTTCACAAGTTTACAAGGATGTTGTTGCTCATTTGTGATCTTATAATCAAAAGTTGTTATGTCTAATTTAATATTTAACACACTTGATTTTATTTTTATTTTTATGTTATTTAATAATTAACTTTTCACACTTCCGTGTAATACACGGGTAACTAAAGCTAATATATATATATATATATATATATATATATATATATATATATATATATATATCTTATTTTTTGTAATAATTAATTTTGGTTGAAACATTCATATGGTATCAGCCTGGTAAAAAGATCACCACCACCCACCACCAACTCAAGTTTGTTTTCCGGCCACTTTTCCACCCTCAAAATGTCGACCAACAACAACAGTTCCTCCACTGTTTCTCCCATCCCCATGAGCTTTCTTGGTAGGTGCCTCGGGGAAGTGTTTTCGAAGAAATCAAATGATGAAGAAGATGAATTTGAGAGAATTAAAAAGGGGTTGGAGAAATATGGAAAAGAAAGGAGGTGGAGAAGTTTTAGTCTTGTTAGTGTTGCATATTGTGTAGGGTTTATGCAAGAGAGCGAGGGGAGGATGATGAGTTTCTTGAGGAAGGTATGGTTTTCTAGCTATACTTCTAGTGCTCTCCTTAAGATGGCTAATTTTGATTGTGGTAAACTTGTTTATTGAATCGTAAAATGCAAATAATTTGTGATGTTTCGGGTATTTTCATGTAAAGATGAATTTTATGCGTCATTTTTAATTATTTAATAGTTTGTTGTATTCTGTTGGATAAAAACAACTTATATATATGCTTTGATTTATATCATATCAGTACTACAATCTTCATCATCACTTTCTAATTTCTTTAACAAATTTAATTTCTATTTTTTTAACAAATTTGGAAATGAAATAACATTGTTGAGTCATGTAAACGTGACATAAGTTTCAATTCCTATTACGCATTTGGCCTTATAAATTATAATTCCTTTTAAAGGTTTATATAATAACTAATCATGTACATTTAGTTTTGAAAAGTGTGTATAATATTCTAAACAAAATAATGAGGCGAGAAGACTAATGAATTTTCTAGAAATTTAAACAAACCTACAAACTAAATGCAAATGTAAACAGAATTAAAGCTATAATTTGAGGAAAAAAACTTGTTATGAATTGTAAATAATAGTTACATAAAGACAAACATATAACTAATTCATTCAATCTCAAATTATAAAAACCCACATATGAATTGTTAAACCAGAACCAAGCCGAACACATAATTCGGTCCAAACATCCAAACCCGATTCACAACCCACGCAGATTCAAATTAATTTGAATAGTGTTTTATTTTTGAAATAGAATAAGTTTGTTGCAATCATCCGTAATTATTGTTTCTTTCTAACTCTTTAGGACATTAGTTTTATATATATATATATATATATATATATATATATATATATATATATTTATTTTATTGTAATAATTAATGGTAAAAAGATCACCACCACCCACCACCAACTCAAGTTTGTTTTCCGGCCACTTTTCCACCCTCAAAATGTCGACCAACAACAACAGTTCCTCCACTGTTTCTCCCATCCCCATGAGCTCTTCTATTTCTTCAATTCCCACTAACTCATCCCTCACTTTAGTTAACTTTCCTGCATCTCTCAAGCTTAATTCTACAAACTATTTAAGCTGGAAGACTCAAATTGAGGCCCTTCTTCAAGGATTGGACCTCTACAAATACATAGATGGTTCGTATACAGCACCCCTCCCTTCCGTTGATGCCGTCGGTGTCTCTAGTCCACACCCTGACTACACAAATTGGTTTCGCCAAGATCGCCTTCTTTTCGGTGCTCTTGTCGGTAACCTTTCTCCCACCATCGTACCCCTTATCACCAATACGACATCATCCTTAGAGGCTTGGAAAATTCTTTCCAACACCTATGCCTCTCCATCCATCCTGTGGCCACATCAAACAGTTACAACACCGGTTAAAGCAACTATCCAAGACACCTGATCAACCGATCACCGAATATATGCAATCCGTTAAAACCATTGTTGATGAACTTTCTATTCTAGGCAAGAAGATTGACCCTGAAGACATCACTGATGCCATTCTTCTTGGCCTTGATCAAAAGTCTTACAAACTCGTTATTGATGCAGTTCATGCACGGGACAACCCCATTTCTTTTCATGAGTTACATAAGAAGTTGATAAATCACGAACTTTCTCTTGTTCAAAACACCACCTCCCGCAGCTGTACTACACCAACCCGTCACTGCTTTTGCCGCCCACACTCGGTCATCTTCTAAACCATGGACCAATCGAACCTACTCACAAGGTCAAGGACTTTTATCCACTCCTCAACACCCACCCACATCTAGACCATTTTAGGGAAATGTCAATGGTGTTTCAATAAAGGACATTCCCTAACTACATGCCATGCATTCAAGAAACAACATCCTCATATAGTACTTCCTACCTTTCAACAGGGTAATAATCAACCACAGGCACACATGATGAGTGTTATAGGTAACAACACCTCCAACCCTAGGTGGTTATTTGATAGTGGAGCTTTTTACCATATCACTAATGATCTCAACGCATTATCACTTCACTCCCTGTATGATGGTAACGAGGAATTAATCATCGGTGATGGTTCGCCACTTACTATAACTCATATTGGTTCTATTAATATTTCATTCTCAAATGTCTCTTTCAAATTACAAAACGTTCTTTGCATTCCATCCCTCTCGCGCAATATAATTTCTATCTCTCGTTTATGTCTTGATAACAACATACTAATTTTTAATTTTGTTATCAAGGACCTACAATCCCACCTCCCACTCCTTCGGGGAACCGCTAGTCGTGGCGTCTACGAGCTTCATCCATCTACCTGGTCACCTCAAGTTTTTCATGTGCGGACTAATAAAGCTTCTTTTTGGCACCATCGCCTAGGGCATCCCCATTCAAAAGTCTTGCAACATCTATCATCTCACATCTCTTTTATTTCAAATTTACAAGATCATTGTAATTCATGTTGCCTTAATAAAAGTCATAACTTCTTTTCATACTTCTTCGATTACTTCTAATGCCCTGTTACAATATTATTTTCTGATGTATGGTCATCCCCAGTCACAACTTTTGATGGCTTCAAATATTACATCATTTTTGTGGATCATTTCACTAAATATATTTGGCTTTATCCCCTAAAACACAAATCGAACTCTCTTGACACCTTTACTAGGTTCCAACACAATTACGACCTCTTCGCAGCCACCTTTCACACCCGTCTCTATCACATCACCAACACCCAACATCAACAATTCTTCATCTCTCCCGGACACACCATCTCCTTCTCCTTCCACCCCGAAACTCTCCTACCAATCTCACTATTCCTCATCCGGTTACCTGCACCACTCGCAAGCCTAACCCAAAATATCATAATCCCAACTTCATCCTCTACACCACCACAACTCAACCCTTCCCCAAACCATCTAACATCACTTAAGCCCTTAAACAACCACAATGGCGCAAAGCTATGGAGGATGAGTTCGATGCTCTCCGTCGTAATAAAACTTGGACCCTAGTTCCACCAACTTCGGCACCCAATCTAGTGGGTTGTAAATGGTTTTTCTGGACTAAGTTTAACCGGATGGCTCGGTCGAGCGCCTCAAAGCTCGTCTCGTAGCCAAAGGATTCCACCAACGCCCTGGTCTAGACTATGTTGAGACTTTTAGCCTGGTAATCAAACCTTCCACTTTACGTCTCATTCTTTCTTTAGCAACATCTCATAATTGGTGTCTACGTCAACTAGACATAAACAATGCCTTTCTTCAAGGTACCTTAACAGACTCTGTCTACATGTCCCAACAACCGGGGTTTACCGACCCTTCTTTTCCTACTCACGTATGCAAGCTCAATAAGCCTATCTATGATCTTCGCCAAGCATCAAGAGCTTGGTACGATGAATTAAAGAATTACCTCATTTTAAATAACTTTAACCGAATTGTTTCAGATCCTTCCCTTTTTGTTAACAAAAATACTTCTTCTCCTATCTACATTCTAGTCTACGTTAACAACATAATCATCACAGGTCCTAATAGCTTTCTTATCAACAATTTTATTCATTCCCTTGCCACTCGTTTTTCTCTCAAAGATCTAGGCAACTTATCTTACATTCTTGGTGTCGAAGTAATGCCTCACCCCTCCGGCCTATTTCTCTCTCAAAGCAAATACATTCTTGATCTTCTTAATCAAGCCAATACGAGTGAATGTAAACCGACAACTACACCTATGTCTACCTCGATCTGTTAACCAAGCTTGATGGAATACCTCTCTCTTCGCCCACAGAATACCGCGCCTTTGTAGGCGCTTTACAATATTTGTCATTAACCCGCCCCGATGTTGCTTTCACAATTAATAAGTTGTCACATTTTATGCATTCTCCCACCAATACTTATTGGACTGCTTTGAAACGATTACTTCGTTACTTGCATGGCACAATGCACAATGGCCTTTTGCTTGGTCGTAATTCACCATTGCAGCTACATGCTTTTACTGACGCCAATTGGGCGGGCGACAAGCTCACATACCGTAGTACCACCGGATATATTTTTTTTAGGTTCAAACCCCATATCTTGGAGCTCCAAAAGACAACCCACCTTATCTCGTTCTTCCACGGAGGTGGAATTTTGGGCTGTGTCGTCCACCACCACTGAAGTATTGTGGTTGATATCCTTACTACATGAGCTAGGTTATCGGTCAATTACAACTCCAACTATTTATTTTGATAACCTAAGTGCAACACACTATTCTGCTAATCCGGTCTTTCATTTCACGCATGAAGCACGTAGCGCTTGATTTTCATTTCGTCCATGAAAAGGTTCAAGATGGTACTATACGGGTTACTCACATTTCAGGAGATGATCAACTTGCTGACGCACTCACCAAACCTCTACTCAGACCCTGCTATCAATTGCTCATGTCCAAGATTGGCCTTCTCTCAAGGGCGTCCATCTTGCCGGGGGATGTTAAACCACAACCAAACCAAACACATAATTCAGTCCAAAACATCCAAACGCGATTCACAATCCACGGAGATTTCAAATTAATTTGAATATTGTTTTATTTTTGGAATAGAATAAGTTTGTTGCAATCATCCGTAATTATTTTTTCTTTCTAATTCTTTAGGACGTTAGTTTTTCTATATATATCTTTCTTATTTTATTGTAATAATCAATATTGGTTGAAACATTCATATGAATAACAAGAATATATGATTAGGGCAAGTAGTTTGGGATCGATGTAAACACACATTAGCTTTAATATGTTGCATAATAGTATAACTTAACTAATAGTAGATCATGACTTATGTTCTCTGGTTCATCTTTTCGAATCTATATCTTTTGTAATAAAAAGGGTCTTTATTCTTCTATTCGATGTTGAAAATAATAGTGGAAGCCGATATCACGGTTTTTCTCCCACGTTAATATTGGTGATTTTTTAAAAAAATGTGTATGTGTAACTACCCTAATAAAAGGGAGAGTATAAATAAAGTCAATTAACACCTGCATATAAAATGACACTAATACCCTTTATGACTTAAATAAATTAAAAATAAAATGTATACTAATCAATGAAGAAGACGAGTTCTCGTAGTTCTTGCGATCTTTATTAGTCCTGAAAAGATCATGACCCTACATATATACATGTGTGTCTATGTATATGTATGTGTGTGTATATACATACAATATGTATATGTATATAATAATTAATTATATATGGTATGTTTGTTTGACGGATTTTGAAATTACGGAATCATTATAAAGTCATTAAATTTATTTGTTTATTAGCTTACCATCGTGACGTAAGAAAGATGCGTCTATACATCCCTTTTTCCAATACACATTAACCATATATGAATTAAGAATGTTGAGGATTAGTGTGAAGGGAGGTGGCATGAGGTGGTTGGCTGGCTAAACACGTGACAGTTTGTGAATTTATTTTAAAAAGTTTCATGTTTAGTTTGATAAAATTTATTTCATGATCATATATTTTTATAAAGAAATATTATATATGTATCTGTGTATGTAGGGATTGGTTCAAATAAAAACCAAGAGAAATTGAAAAAACTTTTGCTAAATTTTGAAAACAAAGTCAAGATCAAGTTAAATTATTATTTTTATGGTACAAATAATATTGCATATATGTAAAAAATCACGTCGTTAAAAACTAACACAAGTGTAACATGTAACTTACACACACATATTTACATTGTGTAAGATACAAATTATGCATGTAAATTTTGTAAGGATGGGGGATGCCCACATCACAACACATACCCATCAATCATATAATGTCATATCACATCACACCACATCACACCATTTTGTTTTGAGGGCAGGGGGCACTCACATCACACCACACCACAAAAAGAAATTAATTTAAAATCACTTCATTAATATAAATAAAATACAAATTAAAATTAAAAACTACATTAAAAAATTTAAAATTTAAATTTTAAAAATTAAATTAAACTAAAAATCTACAAGTTAAACTCCCAATAATGTATCCGGGCATTTGACTTTTACGTTCAATGGCGTTCTTTAACATCAGCTTGGGAGTACAATCATGTGGTTTAAGGAATATCTCCATGTCCCGGTCTAGCGTTTTGCTAAACAATGTATGTCGTTGCAAGTCGAGTAAAGCCAGTTTAGATTCGATTACTTTCATGCGAAGCGCTTTTCATTCTCTTTTTTCTCTCCATTTCTTTTTCACGCATCGCTTTGTAATTGCTAATGGCCTCATTCAACATTGCTTTGCTTAAAGAAGACTCTCTCGTAGTTTTGCCTTTGCATCTCGGCCCGGTTGGTGTGGCGCTCTTGTTGAGGTTGGTCAGGGGTCTTGTAACATGCTCATTAGAGCTAACGTATTGGATCGATTCCAAACTTTAGTCTTCTTTGTTGTTTGAGTACCAAACTCCGGAGCCGTAACCTTCACCGGCTCCCATTCGGCATGGTTTCTTACCACACTTCATGCCTTGATGCTTGTAAAGCTTTTTTTCTTGTAAACCTTTTTTATTCGCTTAAGGCTTTTAGGATAATATCCTCTTCGTTGTTTCCACTCGTCCAATGTTCGCGTGGCAATATTTTAGTGTTTAATTAACTTAAATGTGTGATTTTACATCATGATTAGTGTGGAACAAGTTCACTTTGTTTATGTTTTGATTTGTAGGGATTGGAGTTAAAGAAAGTTTGTTTTGGAGAAAAAGGAGCAAAATACGGAACTACAAGGACTAAAGTGGTAAATATCAAAAGTTACAGAAAAGGCACAAGTAGGAGCATACCGGCGTATCATACGCTGGGTATGGGCGTATAATACGCCGGGCGCCGTATGGGCTGCGTATCAGTGGGCGTATTTGGAAAAAAATTCAGAAAGTTAGGCGTATGGAAGCTGAGGAGGGGTATGATACGCCCAGGGTCGGCGTATCATACACCGGTCACCAACAAATCTCTGGATTTTGTGGATTCTCAAGTTTATTTAAACCAAACCAAACCTAATTCGAAAACAACTACCCATGCATAAAAAGTGAAGATTCTATGCTGATTTTTGGTGATCTCAAGCCTTCCCATTCATCCCAAATCATCTACAATCATTATCAAAACAAGATTGAAGATCCGATGAAGACCATGAGTGGCTAAGTTCTTTCTTGATTACTTTCAAGAGTACATTCTTGTCAAGTGAAACAATTAGCATGCTTGATTAGGTGTTCGTATTGAACAATGAATTATTGAATTAAACATTATGTTTAGGTTGAATTAAAAGATTTGCTTGTAAATAAAGTTGTTTGCTTGATTATCAGTTTTCGGTTTCCATGCATCGTGAACTCATTAAGACTAGTAGACAATTTGATATATGTAAATTGTTAACATTATGAATGAACGAATCTTAAAAGCTTGTTCCCTTGTTGTCACTTTAATCAAAAGCTAAGATCTTAAAGTATTGTTTCTTACAAACCCTAGATTAAACACACCAGTTGTTGATCTTGCAGAATTGAAAACCTGAAAATGATTGTTTTCTTATTATTTATTAAATTCAGTCCAAAGTTTATTGTTTTTTACACTTGTGTTATTCAATTCATTTAAAGTTCCAATTTTTAATTATAAAGTTTGTGTCTTTAAGTTAATCGAGTCATATTGTTAAACACTTTCCACATATTCCCTATGGAGATAACCTTACTTACCCTTACACGATAAAGGTAGCTAAGACCGACATAATAACTTGTTTTGATCGAGCGTTTTCTTGGTAGAAGTAAACAAAGGTATACCATAGGTAGCTAGCCTATATATTGAGTTACTTAGCGTTTCGAACCGAAGCTGACTGTTTGTGAGTTGTTTTGCCTTCCGCCATGTCTTATCACAGAACAATGGCAAGTGTCTAGGTCGATTAAACACCCGTTCCACCTCCAGTCAAGTTAGCACGACTAACGCGGGTGGGATTTGTCAAACCCGTTAGTACTACTCAAAATTACCTCGCTACCTTATTATTAACAGTTTGAGTGTGTAAGGACTTGCGTGATACTGTTTGCACTACAGTAACAGGCGATATAACAATAATACCAAAACCAGATAAAAATAGTTTGCATGCTTCTCCCCCAAAATGGAAAGTAAGTAAAAGTGAAGCCGTGAAGACTCACCTTATATGCATATGAATACATGAAGTGTAAAAGCTAGAAGCTAATCGTTACCTAACAAATATAGGTCCATGAGTATGTGTACATAATGGTCAAGATGAATCCCGTTGTATCCAAACAACGTAATTGTTAGCGTGTATGAGAAATGTTTGACAAGTTTAACTTTTTGACAAAAGTTGACTTTTGTTTACCAAAGTTGACCGGACTGACCCAATGACCCATTGGTGACTCAAAACATGTTTAGTCATGTTTAAATAATGATTCACATTAAGTTTCATGTCGGAAATCTATTTTTGGAAAGTTTCTATTTTTGGAAAGTATGATATCGGTACACATGTGTAACCCATTTTAAGATTATAAAGCATATCACAACAAACATCTAAAATACACGTGTAACACATCCGACAATAATTCATAACATGTTAACATAACCAAGAAACTTTATCATTCCCAAAGTGTTCTAGTTTAAAACGTAAGAACACATGGTGCACAACATTCATCCAAATCTCTTAACATGTTCCTATGATCATTTCAACATCAAACAAATCACCATAACATGTTCTACACATATCAGCTTCATCATATAACACATCGAGTCACAAAAGTTTCCATAAATAGTTAGCATATTCATACGAAGAGTTTTTCACCATTTGATTATTCCCAATCCATTATTATGCCCTAAACATCATATAACAATTATCACATCTCATCACACATGCATAAATCATCATCTATAAACTAACTTACCCAAAAAGTTTTTTATAATTGAAAGTACTAAAAAACTAAGCCAAAATCAAAAGTTTGAAACATGAATTTTCATCCACGATCATCAACTAACATCCTAGAACAAATCAATTCAATCCAATTTCATCAAAATCATATGATTTATACAAAAATGCCAAATTAAAGTTTCCTTAATAAGTAAGCCTCGGTTTTGATCAAAACAACACAATTTCACAAAACCAATCCGTACAAACATCATTATATTGAATACTAACACATAATCCATCATCAATTTCAATCAATTTCAAGTTTTGACTTGTTTGGATCATCTAACATTCATGTTCATCATGAAGATCAAAGAACATGAAATCAAACATAAAAACTTACTTGAAAAGTTTAGATGATGATCCCTAGTACGCGTTTGATGCAAGAATCGTTGAAATCCACCACCAATATGCAATAACAAGATCAAAGAAGGTGTGCTTTGTGTGTGTGTGTGTTTGATTTGTTATGAAAAATCTGAAGGGAAAGGGGAAGGGGACGGCCAAATGGTGATTAGGGTTGATGGGTTGGGTTTTATAATTTTTTTTTGCAAGAAAGGCCCTCGTCTTTTATAAAAATCGTTTTAACGCTACGCGATTGAACTTTTTCTACATCAAAACCTCCAAATGCTTATATAATATCAACAAAATTAATAACATGAAATAATATTTATTTTGCTAGTTCAAAGGCATATTTATAATAATTAGGCATTAAAAGCCGAAAATGCTCGAAAACGCATAAATGCCAGAAAATTCCAAATTTTCACAAACAAGCTACACATTTATTCACATAATCATATAACACATAATTTCACACCAATTATGATTTTTTGAAAACTATTTTGACAAGTCACCAACGTTCGGGGACAGACACGCGTGCGATCCGGCAATTCTCTGAATTACCGTTACATGAAAGGTTCGTGAATGTGTGTGCAATAAATGACACATTTAAGTAAACAATATTAAATGCATGAATGTATGATTTGAAAACCATGATTGTGATTATCAGAAAGTGACCTAAAAATACCGGGTGTCATATCATCCCCTTGTTGAAAGAAATTTCGTCCCGAAATTTAACTAACTCTAGTAAAAGACGGATGAAAATTTCCTGGTTGTCACATCATCCCCTTGTTGAAGGAATTTCGCACCAAAATTCTGAATAGGTAAACTACGGGTATTTCACCTATATATGATTCTCGTGTTCCTAGGTAAACTCTGGTCCACACTTAGAGTTCAAACTAACTTTAACAGTAAAGGTACAATTATGCTTGAGTGTTTTTGACCACTTGGTCCATGATTTCAACTAGTCCCTCGATGAATCGCAGCTGCGTGTTCATCTATTTCTCATTTAAAAGAATGACGACTGTTTCATCAGACAGACATTTCTTCATGTTTGAAACGTGTAACACGTTATGTACTCCACTGAGTTTTCTAGGCAAATTGAGTTGTTAATCTACTGGTCCAACCCTTTTGCCTATCTCAAAATATCCAATGTAGAACGGGTTTAACTTCCCTTATTTTTCCAAATAACTTGCACCTCTCCAAGGTGACACTTTTAGAAGTACCTTGTTGTTGATTTGGTATTCAATGGGTTTTTGGTGCTAGCGTAAATCTTTTATCAGTCACGTGTCGCTGCCCTGGGGTTACGAATTTGTAAGATCTTCTTAATCATGTTGTGCACAGGCTCATGACCAGTAAGTTGACTTTCCTTTAACTTCTGCCCAACAGATAGGTGATCGACACTTACTTCCATAGAGTATCTCAAACAGTGCGGCCTTGATCGTTGGGTAGTAACTGTTATCGTAAGAAACCTTAATCAAGGATGGGTGGGTTTCTAAACTACTACCAAAATCTATAACACATGCTCACGGAATGTCTTCCAGTACGTCGTGCTCCTATCCAATCATGTTCCCAATGAACTTTGCAATGACCTTCAATAATAAGAAATTAATCGAGTATCACGATCGGAGATGATAAAAAAAACTGGCACCTCGTCCCGAGAGACTTTTTCTCTTAGATAGGTGCGAGTTTTCTTAATTCAATCAGTCTCTCTAATATCCAGGAAGTGTGTGGATTTCGCCAAGTGATCTACTATTACCCAAATGGTATCGCATCCGCTGAGATTTTAGGGTAACTTCAAAATGTCATTCAATGATTTCTGCTCCCACTTCTATATTAGACTTTCTTGCTGATTAAGTAGACCAGTCAGTCTTGGATATTCTATCTTAACATTAGAACAACTTAAACACTTGATTACATGCATGGCAATATCTCCTTTCACATTTTGCCACTGATACAGAACTTTTAAATCATGGTACATCTTACCTGAACCTTGATGAATAGGATATCGAGTCATATGAGTTTCATCCATTACCAGTTATCATAAACTCATGAACAGAAAAATCCATATTCGTTCTATGAAATAATGAATTCCTTCGGATTTTGTCACTAATTGTTTTTCCATGTGTCGCATGGACTCAGCCTTCAGATTCTCATCCTTCAAAGCCTTAACTTGAGCATTACGGATTTGATTAGGTACTCTTGCATGAATGGTAAGCTTTAATGCTCGCACTCACTTTAGTTTAGGTGTTTACTTTCGACTTAAGGCATCGCCTACCACATTAACCTTACCTAGATGGTACTTCATCATATAGTCATAGTCGTTCAACAGGTCGACCCAATGACGTTGTCTCATGTTCAGCTCCTTCTTTTCAAAGATATACTAAAGGCTCTTGTGGTCGGTGTAGTGATTCATTTGGTACCATATAAGTAATTCCTCTATATCTTATGTTCAAATCAATGACTCTAAACTTTGATTTGTATGTCATGTAGTTCTTCTTATGAACTTTCAACTGACGGGAAGCGAATTCGATAACCTTCTCGTATTGCGTCAACACACAACCGAGACTTTCGATGGAAGAATGACAATATACTATTAAATCATCTGCTTTCCTCCGGTAGGGATAGTATCAGTACAGTACAAAGCTTTTGTTTCATAACCTGAAATACGAACTCCCGCTTGTTACGCTAATCATATGTGGTGCCTTAATGAGTTAATGTCGTAAGAGATTGTGCGATCTTCGAAAACCCTTCGATGACTCGTCGGTAGTAACCAGCCAACAAAAAAAAACTGTTGTACCTTAGTCGGCGTCTTAGGCATAGCCCATTTCTTGGCGGCTTTCATTCTTTCCTAGTCAATAGGCATTCCTTACTCGTTGACCACATGACCCAAATTACTGACTTCATCCAGAAGTCATACTTCAAAAACTTGGCATACAATTATCCTTGTTTTAGTAGTTCCAAAATCATGTTCCTTATGTTCCCCTTGTTCTTTGTCTATGTTAGAATTTCATCGACAAAACGTTGATAAACTTGTCCAAATGGGGTTTACGCGCTTGGTTCTTGAGATCCATGAAAACCGTTGGTGCATTGGTAAACCTACTTGGCATAACCAAAAACTCATGGTGACAATACCAAGTTCTGAATGCCGCCTTATATATTTCATCCTCTCGGACCCTTAGATGATGATATTCCAACCTTAGGTCTATCTTCGGGATATAAAATTGACCTTGAAGCTGGTGAAGCAAATCGTCAATGCGTGATTGAGAATAACGGTTCTAAATTGTTACTTTGATAAGCTCATGGTAATCAATACCCATACCTAAAGTTCTATCACTTTCTTGATAAACAGGACTGGAGCTCTCCATGGCGATGAGCTTGGTCGGTTGAATCCTTTATCCGACAGCTCCTGCGGTTACGTAGATAGTTCCGGTAGTTCATTCGAAGCTAATCTATAAGGTGCTCTAGCAATAGGTGTGACTCAATATGTCAAACTGATCTGAAACTCGATCTGTCTGTGTCGGGAAAAACCAGGTAAATCTTCCATGAAAACTTTGGGGAGGTGAAGAACAATAGGTATCTCTTTGATCCTCTTTTCCTCAGTTGCTTTCTTGGTGATCATAACTAAAATGGCAATATGACGCTTGCGTAAGTACTTCTGGCCTTCACATAAGAAATGATGTCTGAGACCGCAACACTCTTGTCATCCTTGACATATAAGACTTCACCATTACAAACTGGTACACAAAGATCTATATCTGTCTTATGTTAGGATAATCCAATGTACATCCCTTCAGAATGTGAGTTGCTTCAATTAGTTTACCATCAGCTAATTTTATAGTGTGACTAGGTTCCATTCGAGTTGAAGCTACATCTAGAAGTTTGCTAAACGGTAACCACATTCTGGTTGTTTCTTGCCTTGCTAGACCTAATCATAAAGACACGACCCTTAGCACTCTGTCCATTGTTCTTTCCATTGTTACTATCCTTATTACCATTTTTAAGTTAAGGGTAATCTCTCTTGATTTGCCTATCTTTGTTCCATTCCGAGCAACCATATAATGCTTCAGCTTGTCGTTGCTACTGGGAATTGTTGCTCCTTCATCGTTGACTCTCCCTTAAAGTCTTTGGCTGCATGGTGCATCCTACCACATCTTTGCCAACAATAATGATCACAATGACCATGATGGTGAATGACTTACTCTACATGCCATCCAATTCCTACTTGCTATCAAATGAACCATCAACAATGTCATGCTTAGCTAGAGTGCTCTATGCCATAACCAAGTCAATGAGCTTGTGAGATAACCTCATAGCATGCTGAACGGTTATCGGATCAACAACAATGACCCTTGCTAAATCTGAGGTGCTGTCCCATCAATTGATTTCTCATTACGTTTGTAGGTTGGAGTTACCATTACATAAAGCAACCAACTCATGAAAATGGGTCGTATATTCTTCAATATCTGACCTACCATCTTAATGTTCTAAAATTCATTTTCTAGCTTCTACTCTTCTTTTCGAGTATAGTACTCCTCCTCCGGATATTTCTCAAATGCAGTAGCAACTACAGCTTAGGCTTCTAGCCCAGCTACTCTTAATTTTGATAGTACTAGTCTCTACTGCATATCCTGCAGTATAGCCTCGAATGCTCCCTCGGCTATGCCATCTAAGAAATTGGTGCTTGTTTGTTTTTCCTCGAATACATCAAAGAAAGTATTCATTTCATTAATAATTACTGTTGCAAAGCAATACATCATTGTTTCTTAAGTTACAAAAGACCTTTTAATTGCATTACAAAACAACAATATCATTAAGCATGAATGGATGCCAGTCTTGCCCCGACGAGTAGCTTCCCCCGCGTGCCATCTTCAGCAATAATTACCTGCCAACTGAAAATGCATAAAAGTCAGCGTTGCTGAGTGAGTTCTAGTTTTAAAGCATTAAAATACCTTGCATATAAATATATATAAAATAACCTTTTCTTTAAAATACTTCTTTTACTTTCGTGTGTGAGCATTCATCATACATACATCATGGTATAATCTTGATTATCTTTCATTATCTCACGTATTCATTCGTTTCGTACTTTTTCATTATCTTTCACTATTTCTAGATCCTGTCATAACTTTACCCCATCGTTGGGCACAAAGCCACCTCATTCTCAGGGTTAAGTGACAAGGACCCCGTTTTGTACGTATGGATCAATCACCAAGACTGATCCCCCTGTGTGTGAACCCTCAAGGGTTAGCCAAAATCGCACGCTATATTACACACAGTTGAGCTAGCAACTCTCAATGAGTTGTGAACCTCCTTAATCATTTTGCTTGCAAGACTTTCATTTATTTCTTATGTTCCACTTTCATTATCATTAATCTTTCACTTTCATTATGATAATACTTTACGTATACGTGCATAAACACACCACGTAAAGCCACGTAAGAATACGTATTAAGGAACACAAGAACAGGCCATAAACAAGCATAACATAAACAAATACAACCATCAAAACATCTCTGGGCAATTCTTTAAATTTCCTTTTCCCAAAATTTCATAAAATTTTCTAAGTGTTCTAGGCGCATGAGCACTATGCAGGCGCATGAGCACTATGCGGGTGCACCAACACTTAGGCGCATGAGAAACTTAGGCGTATGAAGACTATTTGGGCGCATGCAATATACTTAGTCATTTGGTCAGTAGGTGCATGAGGTACTGTTTAGGCCCATGGGCTGGTACTTAGGCTATTTTGGCAAAAATTCTAGGCGCATGGGAACTATTGGGGCGCATAAGCTTCACTTAAGTTTTCTAAGTCAAAGTTTCAAGCGCATGGGCCCTATTTGGGCGCATGACCAACAGTTATGCATAATTCAGACTTATTTTCAAACCCAATCTGCATTCTAACCTGTCCTTAGTATATGTCTATCATTCTAAGCATCAACAACACATATACAACCATAAAACACAAGTATACATACACAAATACATACGGATACATATATAACAGTTGTAAAACATTTTTAAACATGTATTTTCAGCCCCAAGAAGTTTAAAACACATAAAAACCGAGGTCTAGAACTCACCTATACAGCCAACAAGTAAAACTCCTCCAAACTTGAGTGCACAAGAGTTTAAACACCTAAAAACACACCAAAATAAACAACCAAACACATAGAACACATAAAAATCAGTTTTAAGGATGAAAACCCAACAAAGCCGAACCAAGAACACATAAAACACTCACCAGATGTGAATTTCAGCCTCTTCTTCTAGAATAAATGATAGAAACAAGCTTCTTCTTCTTCTTCTTCTTCTTTGTCAGTCAAAGAGCAGTAGTGGGAAAAGATATATGGGCGGCCATACTCAAAGTATTATTAAAATATTGGGTTTTTTTACTTTTTACACTTAGCCCCCCTCCACTTTTGTCCCTTTTTCTTTCTTTCAAGATACTTTTATGTTCCTTTATTTTCAACGAAGTTTCGGGTGTTACAAGTCCACCCCCTTATAGAGGTTTCGTTCCCGAAACCTGTCATTCTTCGAACGGGTGATGCTGTCTCATTTCTTCTTTAGTCTCCCAAGTAGACTCGGATCCTTTCCTGTGCCTCCACTGTACACGCACCAGTGGAACCACTTTATTACATAGCGTCTTCTCTTTCTGGTCGATGATTGTCACTGGTTGCTCTACATAATTAACCCGTTCATCCACCTCGATGTCCTCCAGTGGTACAATCATATCCTCATCGGTTAAGCACTTTCTCAGATGAGATACATGGAATGTTGGGTGAATTCCACTTAACTCATCAGGCAGTTCTAATCGATAGGCCACCTCTCCTACTCGTGCAATAATTCGGAAAGGCCCTATGTACCTTGGGCTCAGCTTACCCCTTTTCCTGAACTGGATGATTCCCTTCCAAGGTGAGACCTTCAACATGACTCTATCGCCCACATTGAACTCGATTGGTCTACGCCTTTTGTCGGCATACGACTTTTGCCTATCCTTCGCCGCCTTCATAAAGGCTTTGATCTTTTCTAACTTCTCGGTCATAGCCTCAATCAATTTAACGCCTCCTAATTCTTTCTGCCCGATGTCACCCCAACACACGAGCGTCCTACACCTCTTACCGTATAGCATCGCATACGGGGGCATGCCAATGCTGGCATGATAACTGTTGTTGTATGAGAATTCCGCTAACGGTAGATGATCATCCCAACTTCCTCCAAAGTCGATCACGCATGCCCGAAGCATATCCTCGAGCGTTTGAATAGTCCTTTCAAACTGACCATCTGTTTGAGGATGATAAGCTGTGCTAATGTGTAGCCTCGTCCCCATCGCATCATGAAATCTCTTCCAAAATTTCGATGTGAACCGGGTGTCACGGTCCGATATGATAGACACCGGCACACCATGACGAGCTACAATCTCTTTAATGAATAGATCCGCCAACCTATCGGATGAATATGTCTCACGGATCGGTAGGAAGTGAGCACTCTTTGTCAGACGATCAACTATCACCTATATGGTATCGTACCCCCTTGCCATACGAGGTAACTTTGTAATGAAGTCCATGGTGATGTGCTCCCACTTCCACTCGGGTATATCCAAAGGTTGGATTTTCTCGTATGGCTTCTGATGTTCTGCCTTCACTTACAAGCAAGGAAGACACTTACTCACATACTCCACTAAATCGCGCTTAATACCCGGCCACCAGTAATCCTTCTTCATATCTTGATACATCTTAGTAGCACCAGGATGAATGGAGTATCGAGTCTTATGAGCTTCATCCATAATTCGTCCCCGTAGGTCCCCGTAACGAGGGATCCACATCCGCCCGAAGCGGGTTCTAACTCCGTGAGTGTTTTCTCCTAACTGCATGACTAGACCTCTCATCCTTTTAGAGTTATGGTGATCTTCTTTCAAGGCCTCATCTTGGAACTCCTTGATCTGTTTCATCACATCGGAGGTCATAATCAATTGGTAAGCTTTCACCCGGATTGGCTAGGGACTCTCCTTCTGGCTAAGGGCATCGACCACTACATTGGCCTTGCCCGGATGGTAATGGATCTCACAATCATAGCCTTTGATCAACTCTAACCACCTCCTCTACCTCATATTGAGGTCCTTTTGCTCAAAGAAATATTTTAAGCTCTTGTGGTCCGTGAAGATTGTGCACTTCGTTCCGTACAGGTAGTGCCTCCAAATCTTTAATGCAAAGACCACAGCCGCGAGCTCCAAATAATGCATGGGGTAATTGACCTCGTGGATTTTCAGCTGTCGGGACGGGTAGGCTATTACCCTTCCACGTTGCATCAACACGCAGCCCAGTCTTGAATAAGAGGCATCCGAATATACCACTAAATCTTCACTCCCTTCGGGTAATGTCAAGACAGGAGCTTGAGTTAATCTTGCCTTTAACTCCTCAAAAGCATCCTCCTGTTCTCGACCCCACACAAACTTCACCTCCTTGCGAGTTAATTTAGTCAAAGGTGAGGCTATCTTGGAAAAGTCTTGAATAAATCTTCTGTACTAGCCCGCCAAACCCAAGAAACTACAAATATCAGATGGCGTCTTTGGAGACTTCCATTGCATCACTGCCTCAACCTTCATCGGGTCTACCATAATTCCTTCAAAATTCACCACGTGACCCAAAAATTGGACTTCACGCAACCAAAAAGCACACTTAGAGAATTTAGCATACAACTTCTCTCTTCTAAGTGTCTCCAATACTTTGAGTATGTGGCCAGCATGTTCTTCCTCATTTTTTGAATAAATCAGGATATCATCAACAAACACAATCACTGATTTATCTAACATTGGCCGACACACTCGGTTCATCAAATCCATAAAGGTAGCTGGCGCGTTAGTTAGACCGAAAGACATAACAAGAAACTCGTAGTGTCCATAACGCGTTCGAAAAGCTGTCTTAGGAATATCTTGCTCCTTCACCTTCAACTGATGGTAACCAGATCGGAGATCTATTCTCGAGAACCAACTGGCATCTTGGAGCTGGTCAAACAAGTCATCTATTCTGGGCAGGGGATATAGATTCTTCACCGTTAACTTGTTTAACTCTCGGTAGTCGATACACATTCTCATACTACCGTCCTTCTTCTTTACAAACAAGACCGGAGCACCCCAGGGAGAGATGCTCGGTCGGATGAACCCTTTGTCCATCAACTCCTGCAGTTGAATCATTAGTTCTTTCATCTCGGTCGGAGCTAATCGGTACGGTGCTTTGGCAACGGATTGAGCACCGGGTATCAAATCAATCTGAACTTGATCTCATAGTCAGGTGGCACACCTGGTAAATCTTCTGGGAACACGTCCGGAAAATCACACACCACTGGTACATCAGACAATTATCGCACCGACGCGTCGACATCCTTCACATAAGCCAGGTAGGCATTACATCTGCGTTTCATGCACTTCTTTGCCACCACCATCGAAATCACCTTAGGAACCGTTGTCACTCGAAAACCGTAAACCGTCACCGAACTTCCATCGGGCACAATTAATCGAATCATCTTCTTGCGACACATAATATTTGCCTCATAGGCTACTAACCAATCCATCTCTAGTACTACATCAAATCCTCCAAGTGGCATGACAAATAGTTTAGCAGTGAACCTATGGCCTTCTAGTTCTATGTCAAAATCTTCTATCATATTAGAAATTCTGGTAGACTTACCAATAGCAGTTTCTACATCGAAGGGCTCATCAATATTCTTACTACTAACAGGCAACTTAGCACAAAAAATAGCAGAAATGAAACTCCTACTAGCACCAGAATCAAATAACACAGAGGCACAAGTTTGGTTTACTAGAAACATACCTGACACGACATCGGGGTCCACCCTGGCCACCTCCCGGGTCATTGTGAATGCTCTAGCGCTTGCCCTTTGCCCTTTGTCCTTTGTCCGCCTCTTCGCCCCAGAACTCTCTGGCCTTGGCTTCTTGCAATCCCTGCTTACATGACCCTCTTCACCACAGTTATAACATCTTATAACCCCACATACTTTTCCACGTGGCTGGGCTTGCCGTATTTGAAGCAGACGTTCAATCCCCACTTACACTCTCCAGTGTGCTCCTTCCCATATTTGACACACTTCTTCATTCCCGTGCTTGATGACCCCGCCCTTCGATCATCCATTCTTATCCTCTTGTTGTTTGGAGTGAAACCACCACGTCCAAAGCGTTTCCCTTTCCAGTTCTTATCACAACCACCCGTCTTGCTCACCTCAACCACAGCCACTTCCCTCTCATCATAGAGTCTTCCCGTTAGATCCACTGCCGACCTAAAGGTACTCGGTCGGGCAGTAATCAGGTGTCTGCGGATATCCACTGGCAATCCTTGGATATACCTCTTGATATTCCGTGATGCTGGCGTCACCTGATCTGACACCAGTCTCGCCATTTCGTTAAACTTGGTGGTGTACTGCTGGTGGGTCATGGTTCCCGCCTCAAGCTGTAGGAACTCTCTTTCTATCTTGTTGAGCTCTCTTTCTATCCTCGATTACCATCTTCTTCAACTCTCCCAATCTCATCTTCCCAATGGCTCTGCTGCCCTCGGCTTGGACAATATTGTCCCACCAACACAGAGCCGAGTCAACGAACGAGTGAGAGGCGAACTTCATCTTCTGGTCCTCCCTGAACTCACTAATCTCTAACACTGCCTCCATCTCTCTTACCCAGCGGTGAGCAGCGGCATCATTACCGTTGCCATCGAAAGTTATGGGTTTGCATCGTTGGAATGCCCCATAACTACATCCCTTCGTGGTTTCCCGCACTTCCACCTCTTCCTCATCACTGGAAGCCGCCCTCCCAACTTTCAGTTCCTCCTCTTCATCATGACCACTCTCATTCCCCCTTCTCCCAGCCGTAGTCCTTCTCTCCTCCTCCTTCTCCTTTCTTTCATCTTCCCTCACAGCCCGGATGACTTCAGTCACTACAGACGGTAGAATCGTCTGCATGACTGATTTACCTCTTCAACCACTGCCTCCTTCACCGAGGCCCTTAGATTAGCACTCTCATCACCGCCCTCCGGATGATGAAGCCCAGGCTCAGCAGGAGCCGTCTCTGCAGTCTTTGTCTTGTGCCTTGTGGCACGTGGCCCAGCACCACGACCACCTTGACTCCTCCTCTAGAAGCTTCGATGATCTACCACCAGCCATCCTCTAATCACTATAAGATTCAAATACTAACACATTCATTCAAGGTAATAGCTCAATTTATGTTAAGTATAGTAAGTCCTTAATTTCAGTGGCCAGTTGTGATTAGCCACTTACTTTACTCTTCATCCCCCGAGCATTGCCTATCCTGACTATATCAGTATTCAAATCTACTAAAAGCACATAAATCAAATAGCACACGCACAAAATACCGGTTAACATTAAGAAAAGATATACCTGATGGCACGTAGTTACTCGGGCTGTCACCCCTCCATTCGGTCCCATTCTCAGTTTAAGTTTAGGTTTTTGAAAATATTTACCCATTTCTCTTAAACTTTGACTCTGATACCAACTTGTAAGGCCCCGTTCCCGGAGATCTCATAGTTGGTCAATCATAGCATTATACATATAAAGCATTATACATATAAAGCATTATACATTTCATAAGATTAAGCAGCGGATTAAGTTAACAAAAACCATTCATTTCATTAATAATTACTGTTGCAAAGCAATACATCATTGTTTCTTAAGTTACAAAAGACCTTTTAATTGCATTACAAAACAACAATATCATTAAGCATGAATGGATGCCAGTCTTGCCCCGACGAGTAGCTTCCCCCGCTTGCCATCCTCAGCAATAATTACTTGCTAACTGAAATTGCATAAAAGTCAGCGTTGCTGAGTGAGTTCTAGTTTTAAAGCATTAAATTACCTTGCATATAAATATATAAAAATAACCTTTCTTTAAAGTACTTCTTTTACTTTCGCGCGTGAGCATTCATCATACATACATCAAGGTATATCTTGATTATCTTTTATTATCTCACGTATTCATTCGTTTCGTACTTTTTATTATCATTACTATTTCTAGACCCTGTCATAACTTTACCCCATCGTTGGGCACAAAGCCACCTCATTCTCGGGTTACGTGACAAAGACCCCGTTTTCTTACGTATGGATCAATCACCAAGACTGATCCCCCTGTGTGTGAACCCTCAAGGATTAGCCAAACTCGCACGCTATATTACACACAGTTGAGCTAGCAACTCTCAATGAGTTGTGAACCTCCTTAATCATTTTGCTTGCAAGACTTTCATTCATTTTTTATGTTCCACTTTCATTATCATTAATCTTTCACTTTTATTATGATAATACTTTACGTATACGAGCATAAACACACCACGTAAGCCACGTAATAATACGTATCAAGGAACACAAGAACAGGCCATAAACAAGCATAACATAAACAAATACAGCCATCAAAACATCTCTGGGCAATTTCTTAATTTCCTTTTTCCCAAAATTTTAGAAAATTTTCTAAGTGTTCTAGGCGCATGAGCACTATGCAGGTGCATGAGCACTATGCGGGCTCACCAACACTTAGGCGTATTAGAAACTTAGGCGCATGAAGACTATTTGGGGGCATGAACTATACTTAGTCATTTAGTTAAGCGCATGAGGTACTGTTTAGGCGCATAGGCTGGTACTTAGGCTATTTTGGCAAAAATTCCAGGCGCATGGAAACTATTGAGGAACATGAGCTTCACTTAAGTTTTCTAAGTCAAAGTTTCAGGCACATGGACCCTATTTGGGTGCATGACCAATAGTTATGCATAATTCAGACTTTTTTTCAAACCCAATCTGCGTTCTAACCTGTCCTTAGCATATGCCTATCATTCTAAGCATCAACAACACATATACAACCATAAAACACAAGTATACATACACAATACATACGGGTACATATATAACAGTTGTAAAACATTTTTAAACATGTATTTTCAGCCCCAAGAAGTTTAAAACACATAAAAACCAGGGTCTAGAACTCACCTATGCAGCCAACAAGTAAAACTCCTCCAAACTTGAGTGCACAAGAGTTTAAACACCTAAAACACACCAAAATAAACAACCAACACATAGAACACATAAAAATCAGTTTTAAGGATGAAACCCAACAAAACCGAACCAAGAACACATAAAACACTCACCAGATGTGAATTTCAGCCTCTTCTTCTAGAATAACCGAGAGAAACAAGCTTCTTCTTCTTCTTCTTCAGTCGAAGAGCAGTAGTGGGAAAAAAGATATATGGGCGGCCATACTCAAAGTATTATTAAAATACTGGGTTTTTGTACTTTTAACACTTAGCCCCCCTCCACTTTTGTCCCTTTTTCTTTCTTTCAAGATACTTTTCTGTTCCTTTATTTTTAACAAAGTTTCGGGTGTTATAGTGCTCCTCTTGAATTCAACTGGCAATCATATTGAACACTTCCAGTGTTGTGTATCTCCCCTGACTTGAACATTAAACAACACTCCATGTTGTTTGAAGTTATCAGCAGGCTCCAGCCAATGCTTATTCAGCTTCGATGGTGTGGCTACTAGTGTAGATGAAGATAGGATGAGAACGAGATCCTTAGTCTCCTTATTGATTGGGAGTGATGCTAGTGTCATGGTAGGGTAGATGATGATGTGGACATCCAATGTCATTATGCGTGCGGGAAATGATATGTATGCTTGACAAACAATAAACAGATAAGAGTTTGTGCATTGGTAGTGTGTGTCTAAGCTATAGTCTAGATGCAATGCAATTCTAGTTCTCTATAACCAGTGGCTCTGATACCAATCTGTCACACCCTCAGAATCCACGGGCTGGGTTTTACCGCAAGGCATGTGACAACCAGGATCTTAGACACAGTCATATCAAACGACACTATATGTGATTAAAAATAATAACTTGACCTTCTATAGTTATCAATGTTATCAGTGCGGAAGCGTAAACGTTTATAAACCATGAGTAATAAATGCATAAAACAAGGTGCCCAATGAAAGTAGTAAATGTAAATGAACTTGTTTCCAAATAGTACAGATGATGCATGAACCTCAAATGTGCAACCCTAGCCATAAGCGTGCCTACAATCTAAGAAGACATGCTAAATGTGTCAACATAAGGTTGGTGAGTTCATAGGTTTACATCAGTAAATATGTTTGACCATTTTCTTTGTAAAAGTAAACAAAGGTATACCATTGGTAGCTAGCCTATATATCGAGTTACATAGCGTTTCGAACCGAAGCTGATTGTTTGTGAGTTGTTTTGCCTTCCGTCATGTCTTATCACAGAACAATGGCAAGTGTCTAGGTCAATTAAACACCCGTTCCACCTCCAGTCGAGTTAGCACGACTAACGCAGGTGGGGTTTGTCAAACCCAGTAACACTACTCAAAATTACCTCGCTACCTTGTTATTAACGGTTCGAGTGTGTAAGGACTTGCGTGATAATGTTTGCACTATATTAACAGGCGATATAACAATAATACCAAAACCAGATAAAAATAGTTTGTATGCTTCTCCCCTAAAATGGAAAGTAAGTAAAAGTGGGCCCGTGAAGACTCACCTTATATGCATATGAATACATGAAGTGTAGAAGCTAGAAGCTAATCGTTACCTAACAAATGTAGGTCCATGAGTATGTGTACATAATGGTCAAGATGAACCCCGTTGTATCCAAACAACGTAATTGTTAGCATGTACGAGAAATGTTTGACAAGTTTAACTTTTTGACAGAAGTTGACTTTTGTTTACCAAAGTTGACCGGACTGACCCAACGACCCGTTGGTGACTCAAATAAGTAAAAACATGTTTATTCATGTTCAAATAATGATTCACATTAAGTTTCATGTCGGAAATCTATTTTTGGAAAGTTTCTATTTTTGAAAGTGTATCGGTACATATGTGTAACCTATTTTTAGATTATAAAGCATATCACAACAAACATCTAAAATATACATGTAACACATTCGACAATAATCCATAACATGTTAACATAACCAAAAAACTTTATCATTCCAAAGTGTTCTAGTTTAAAACGTAAGAACACATGGTGCACAACATTCATCCAAATCTCCTAACATGTTCCTATGATCATTTCAACATCAAACACATCACCATAACATGTTCTATACATATCAGCTTCATCATATAACACATCAATTCACAAAAGTTTCCATAAATAGTTAGCATGTTCATACGAAGAGTTTTTCACCATTCGATTATTCCCAATCCATTCTTATGCCCTAAACATCATATAACAATTATCACATCTCATCACACATGCATAAATCATCATCTATAAACTAACTTACCCAAAAAAGTTTCCTATAATGGAAAGTACTCAAAAACTAAGCCAAAATCAAAAGTTCAAAACATGAATTTTCATCCACGATCATCAACTAACATCCTAGAACAATCAATTCAATCCAATTTCATCAAAATCATATGATTTCTACAAAAACCCCAAATTAAGTTTCCTTAATAAGTAAGCCTCAGGTTTTGATCAAAACAACATAATTTCACAAAACCAATCCGTACAAACATCATTATATTGAATACTGACACATAATCCATCATCAGTTTTAATCAATTTCAAGTTTTGACTTGTTTGGATCATCCAGGGTTTATGTTCATCATGAAGATCAAAGAACATAAAAACTTACTTGAAATGCTTAGATGATGATCCCTAGTACGAGTTTGATGCAAAAAAACATTAAAAATCGCCACCAATATGCAAGAACAAGATCAAAGAAGGTGTGCTTTGTGTGCGTGTTTGATTTGTTGTGAAAAATCTGAAGGAAAAGGGGAAGGGGACGGAAAAATGGTGATTAGGGTTGGGGGGTTGGGTTTTATACTTTTTTTTTACAAGAAAGCCCCCCGTCTTTTATAAAAATCAATTTAACGCTACGCGGTTGAACTTTTTCTACATCGAAACCTCCAAATGCTCATATAATATCAAACAAACATTAATAACATGAAATAATATTCATTTTACTTGTTCAAAGGCATATTTATATTAATTAGGCATTAAAAGCCGAAAATGTGCGAAACACATAAATGCCAGAAAATTCTCAATTTTCACAACCAAGCTACACATTTATTCACATAATCATATAACACATAATTTAACACCAATTATGATTATTTGAAAACTATTTGACAAGTCACCAACGTTCGGGGACAGACGCGCGTGCGATCCGGCAATTCTCTGAATTACCGTTACATGAAAGGTTCGCGAATGTTTATGCAATAAATAACGCATTTAAGTAAACAATATTAAATTCATGAATATATGATTGGAAAACCATGATTGTGATGATCAGAAAGTGACCTGAAAATGTCGCGTGTCACAGCGCCGTTGCAGGGGAATTAGTGCGCGTAGTGTTTACTTGTTTTTATTTTCTTTTCTTAAAAATTTATAAAAATCCAAAAAGATTTTACTTTCTGTTTTTCTTTTTAATTTTTTTTCTTGTTAAGTATTACGCGAGATATTTTGTGTTTCTTTTGTTTGTAGGTAACTATTACGTTAATGCATACAAGATTTTCAGAAAGGACCTCGCCATTGCAATTTGATCCAGAAATCGAGAAGTCTGCAAGAGAGAATCATGTGTTTCACAAAGCATAAACTTCAAGGACTTCTCAAATTCGTGGTCAAATAAGATCGAAAGAAGGCACATCATCAGCAACAGCTCATCGGATTTTAAGTAGACTTTCAAGAACACTTGAAAGTAACCAATTAAGAATGATGAATAATCTAGAAAATCAAGAAGGACCACAACCCAACCAACCTTTGGGAGATATCCCATTACCCATGTTCCCTTAACCTGATGATCCTCCACCTCAACCACAACTTGTGCAACCTTAACCTATGACAATCAACCGATTTATCGAAACCGTCAGCTGAACCAAGATTGCGATGGTTATGCCCAACCCCTGATATTTACAATTTGGGAGGTCAACCATTTAATGGCATACTATCTAATCGAGAGCTCAACATTATGTACTTGTACATAGTGTGGACAATCACTTCTGTCCCGCCATTGCCATCAACTCATCTCCTATAGTTCCACCAACACAACAAGGGTGAGCTTTTGAGGTTAGACCTTAATGCTTAGGAATTCTTCCTCACTTTCATGGGATGGAAACTAAAGAGCCATATTTGCACATATCTGAACTTATAGCATCATGTAATACCATAGGTGGCCAAGGTTTTTCACCGAATGAAGTTAAATTGGTACTTTTCCAATTTACACTCAAAGACAAGGCCAAGTAATGGCTTTTATCATTGCCTTCTGCTAGTATTCACACATGGGTTCAAATGCAACAACTATTCTTAGTTGAATATTATACTTCCCAAAGAACAAGTGATGCAAGGTGGGCCATTCGAGGCTTTACATAACAAGTAGGGGAACAATTCTATGAAGCTTTTCACCAATTCAAGGAGATGCTACGAACTTGTCCACATCATGGGATAGCTAAGTGGGAGTTTATTTCAGCATTCTATGATGGGATTTCACCGGAAGATACAAGAGATGTGAACTCTACAAGTGCGGGTACATTTACTTTGAATCATAAGGATGACAATTGGAACAGATGAGTGTGATATCTAAAAAGCACGCACAATCAAGTCAAAGGTCAAGAGGTGCAAATGTAAAGATGGTGAATGATCAGGTGGCCATGGATAGAATTGCGGTTTTGGAATGAGAAATTGCAAGCCTCAAAGTTGGAAAGAGTGAAGAAATTACATTGGTGTGGTGCATATATCTAGTGAATATGAAGTGTGTGATATGTGTAATGACATTGGTCATACTTCGGTTACATGTTACTTGAATTTGGGGAAGAGTGAAGAAATACATCAAGGCCAAGGCCAAGGAGAAAGGAAGACATATGATATGAATTCTAACACATATCATCCCAATCTTAGAAATCACCTAAATCTTACATATGGTAACAATAATAACCAATTGAATCCTCCTTTTTAGGTACAAAATCAAGGAAACAACCAATACCAAGGCCGACAACAAACTACAATCAAGGAGGCTACCAAAGGAACAATTATAATCAAGGGAATTACCAACAAGGAGGTCAATATCAACAAAGGAATCAACAAGGGCCTTCTACTAACAATGGCAATGATATTGAAATTTTGTTAGTAATTCATGATCTTGCAAAGAAGATAAAAGAATTTAAGCAGTTTAGAGAGGTACAAGAAAAGACCAATGAGGCCATTGCCAAGCAACTGAGACAATTAGCTGAACAACTATGATGAAGAGAATTGGTAAACTCCCAAGTGATACAACAAAGAACCCTTATCATCAAGCCTCAAGTTCAAAGAATATGCACATAAACTCAGTTAGTATCATTCCTAAATCTGAATGTATTGATTAAGATTTAACCTCTCCTCCTCAAGTAGCTGCAGTTAACAATAAAAAAGGTGATGAAGAAGAAGGAAGTGACCCGGGAGCACCAATCATTCCCATTTAAGTCGGGAAATTTAAAATCAAGCAGGCACTTGTGGATTATGGAGTCGGTGTGAGCATCCTTCCGGGTAGTTTATATGACCAATATGACTTTGGTCCATTACATGAAACCGACAAAACAATGGTGCTTGCGGATTTGACATGGAAACAACCCCGAGGGATGGTTAAGCATGTGATAATAAAGTTAGGAGAGTTCCACTACCCGGTGGACTTTATGGTGATTGATTATGCACCAGTAAGGACGAATGAGCAACCAAAGGTAATTTTAGGTCGACCATTCTTGGCAATAGCCAAAACTCAACTCTATTGCCGAGATGGAGTAATCGACATGACATTTAAAAATCATAAGTTGTACTTTAATGTGTTTTCAAAATCAATTACATATGTAGTTAATAATGATTATTTTGTAAGAGATGCTACTAACGGGTGTGCTCCTCCTTATGCTTCACCGGTAAGTGAGGACATCACCAAGAAAAATGGTTTTGATCCTTACAGGTTTGAGCTTGATAAGGTAGAAAATGATGACAATGTGAAGGTGGAGCGATTAAGGAAGGAAAATATGAGACGGAAGGTTAAGATGCGTAAACCACCAGATCATGAGAATTCAAGGATTAATGAAGCAATGTCGGGCCAACACTCTAGTACACAAGAAAATCTATTAAGCCAGGAGAAACAGTTCTCTAAACAGAAATTTGGAGAAAAGCACTCAATACGACCACCATAAGTGGTTCCAGGTACGGTCTGGCTGAAGACCTAAAGCTTAGCGCTGGCGAGAGGCATCTTGAGAACTTTGTGGGTGTTTCACTAGAAACCCTCACGAGACTACAACTCGTCCACTCGGGTCTACTGAAGGGTTTAAAGGCTTGTTGCATACGCTAAATGCAACCGTTATTACTACGAAAGTGAGTTTTATTTCTTCTATTAGTTTGTGTGTTTTTGTTTTGTTTTGATAGTTAATCACGAGACGCAAGCACTCAAGTGTGGAGAGGCACAAGTAGGTTGATGAAAGCTTCTGATAATGATTGAAATCAGGTCCATGTGCTCTTTCCACTACTTTGGTTTTGAACAGTATTTCTTTCATGCTTTCGTTGAAATTGATTGATAATATGTTAGGATATGGCATACTAGTATTCTTTCAAAATGAGTAGTCTTGTTTAGCAATAAGAGGGATGAATCAAGAATCTACTTTCCTATGTTATGAAAATGCTAATTGTGACCACCACACATTGGGGAAAATGTATCTCAAATGTGGGGATAAGGGTAGAAGTGAAAAAAATTGAACCTTTTTGAAAAATAAATCTTCAAATCAGCTTAATTGTACATGAGACCCAAAATATTCATACATGGCCAATTATCACTTGTTTGTGCATGTATGGATCTCTTGGCATGGTTGTTTTGAAATTGTAATAAAGCACGCCCATCATGAGTTTTTATAAAATTAGGTAGAATTCTTAGGAAGCATAATGAACCGGATGATAGATGACATACGTGCTTCACATTTTTAACATCTTTCCACCGTTTCTGTGAGAATTTGAGCCTGATTGAGCAATTCATTGTATATGTGAGTTGCGTCATATTTTTGCATAATGAGTGAGACCATAATGTGCATTTAAGTTAGAACTCGTGTAATTGATGCGTGTCAAGATCATGAACCAATATGTGTATAAATGTGATAGAGGCATTAGGAATGAACCATTTGCCTAAACCTTTTTCCTTTGAATTCCATACCTTGATAATCGTCCTTTAGACACCATGTTGAGCCCCATCTTATCGTTTGAATAAGCCAAAACAATAAGCCTACAAGGCTTTAGCCTTTCGATGAAACCTCAGGTGATTAAGTCCAATCCATGACATGTCTAGAAGTGTCGTTTCAGTATTAGTTCAATAATAGTATGATTGGTTTGAATTTGGCTATACATATATATATATATATATATATATATATATATATATATATATACACACACAAAATCTAAATATGAGGTCAAAATGACCAAAGTGTGAAAAGTCGCGGGATGATTGCATGTAGATGATTGATGTTGATAATAATAATAACTAGCATGATTAAATTGGATTTCATTCATCATTAGCCACTTTAACCCTATTCTATCCCACTTTAAACCTTAGCCTAGCATTACAACCCGTGAAAGACCTCTTGATTTATGTATTATATTGTGTTAGTTGATGGCGATATGATTAATATACGAGGTTATGATGAAGATGTACAGTCTTGGTTTGAGAGTTTCAGATATACTAGTATATAATCACTAGTCCACAAACAAACCGAGAGGAGTGTTCATTGTGAGGAATGTGAATGGATGAATGTTTAAAGCAAAATGTGAGGTTATGCCAACTAAAGTGATTCTAAGTCTAAAACACGAATGATATTACATGTTGGGGTGTGAATCTTACATGATGAAAGTTTAAAAATAAATATGCCTCAGGACCTTAATTTATACAAAGTTATGATAATTTAGCATGTTTGATTGATTAAGATAAAATGTTGCAAGTAAGTTTGTTTGAGGACAAACAAAAGGTTAAGTGTGAGGATGTGATCGCGTGGCAATAATTCAGTGTTTAATTAACTTAAATGTGTGATTTACATCATGAATAGTGTGGAACAAGTTCACTTTTTGTGTTTTGATTTGTAGTAATTGGAGTAAAGAAGGCTTGTTTTGGAGAAAAATGAGCAAAATACGGAACTACAAGGACTAAAGTGGTAAATATCAAAAGTTACAGAAAAGACACAATTAGGAGCATACCGGCGTATCATACGCCGAGTATGGGCGTATAATACGCCGGGCGGCATATGGGTGGCTTATTTGGAAAAAGTTTCAGAAAGTTAGGCGTATGGAAGCTGAGGGGGGCGTATGATACGCCCAGGGTCGGCGTATCATACACTGATCACCAACAAATCTCCGGACTTTGTGGATTCTCAAGTTTATTTAAACCAAACCAAACCTAATTCGAAAAACAACTTCCAATGCACAAAAAGTGAAGATTCTAAGCTGATTTTTGGTGAACAATGATTTATTGAATGGAACATTATGTTTTAGTTGAATTAAAAGATTTGCTTGCAAATAAAGTTGTTTGCTTGATTATCAGTTTTCGGTTTCCTTGCATCGTGAACTCATTAAGAATAGTAGACAATTTGATATAGGTAAATTGGTAACATTGTGAATGAACGAATCTTAAAAGTTTGTTCCTTTGTTGTCACTTTAATCAAAAACTAAGATCTTAAAGTATTATTTCTTACAAACCCTAGGTTAACCACACCAATTGTTGATCTTGCAGAATTAGAAACTTGAAAGTGATTGTTTTGTTATTATTTATTAAATTCATTCCAAAGTTTATTGCTTTTTGCACTTGTGTTATTCAATTAATTTAAAGTTTTAATTTTTAATTATAAATTTTGTGTCTTTAAGTTAATCAAATTATATTATTAAACACTTTCCACATATTCCCTGTGGAGATGACCTTACTTACCCTTACAAAAATAAAGGTAGCTAAGACCGATATAATAACTTGTTTTTTATCGAGTCTCGACAACCAGATCATCCAACGATGTTTCTAAATTTTTAAAAACAAAAAGTTGTATCACATATAAAATATAATTATAAAATAAAATGTTATATATAAAGTAAAAGTAATAAATTACCCATTTAGATATATATCCCGTCAAAACAACTCATTGTATGGTTCATTCTCCACCACTTTGAGTTAAGTTGATCAATGGTTCAGTTCGTCGAACCAATAGTGGCGTTAAAGTGTCGAAACAACTTAGCCACCTTTCTAGTGATCTCCAACTCTAGGGTCTTCGGATACATATATCCAACCCTTTGCCAATGACTCCTCTTCGTTTTAATCATAATGCTTGTTAGTAACCCGGGTTGTCGATTTATCTTTCGACTTAGACTTTGGTGGGGGTGTTTCTTCCACACGAATCTTTTCATCTTCACTTTCGTAAACTTAAAGATCATCAAAGGATTCGTTATGTTCTTCTTTATTTTCTTTGTCTTCTTCTTCTTGTACGTGTTGAGGTTGGTTTTGAAAAGTGTTTGGCATGTTATGGTAGTAAGAAAACTATGATGGTTGAAACGTGGGCATAGTTGGACGGTAGACCTAGGTTATATGCAGTGGTGGTCGGTTAAACAGTTGGGTAGAAGCCGACGGTTCATTTGGACCTGGACGCACCTTCGGTCTATGTTTTTTTGGAGTTTTGATCGGGATTTTGTGGTTGTTGGAATCCATATTTTTGAAAGAGTGGTGTATATTTGTGAAAGAGTAGATGAGAAATGCTTGAGAAAAATATGAGTATTAGTTAGTATTTATAGTGTAATTGTTTTTTTTTTTTTGCTTTTAGATAGGCAACGGGGTGGGGGTGGGTAACGGTCGAAAAATGGACCGTTGGAATGGCAAAAAAAGTGGGATTGGTGGTGGTGTGGATTGGCGTGTATCCGCTGTGAAATGGGCAAAATATGCGGCTTTGGGGACCAGCGGCGGTGTTGCCGTGAGGCGCCGGCCCCCGCCGCGGCCTTCCTGCGGGGCGCTCCACCCCCTTAAGTGACAATTTATACATGTAAATTTATTTTGAGTATATTGCATTTTACACACGTGTTAGCTTTTTAACGAATGTGAAATTGCACATATATATAAAAAAACATAATATTCTATATATGTAATGATGTTATTATTCATACAATAAAAATAATGATTTAACTTGATGTTGACTTTGTTTTAGAAAATTTCTTAATCTCTTTTGGTTTTTATATGAACTACACCATGTATATGTGTATGTATGTATATGTATGTGTGTGTGTTTGTGTTTACGGTTCACATAAAAATGCATTTTGTACGGGATACATATGAAGCGGATGATAACTCAACTTATGCATGTAATTACACATAGGTATGCACCTACATAATCATACAACCTCATGTACATAATCACAAAACCGCATATGTATAATCTGCCACCCTTTATATTTATCAAAACAAACGTTTACAAAGTAATCATTGAAAAAGCTAAAGGAATACTGTACTCAAACTAAAAATAAAACAGCTATCAAATTTATGTTATAAATTCTGAAATATAACAAAATATATAAAAGTTAAGCACGTTTAAAAAAATGATAAACTAACAAAAAGCCGATAATTATGACTTTTCCATATTAATTATCTTTTTCTAGCTGATTACATAGTTCCACAGTCTTAATTGTTGACCACTTTACAAAAATACAAATTACATCCTACATTTCCCCTCCTTTTAATTTTCATATTTTAAGTTTTAACCTACAATGCTCACGTTAAACATATGGCCACTTAGTGCAAGTTAGCTCAGCAAATCTCACTGACAACAATGTTCCGATTGACAAACGGTTTAAATGAACGTTAATTAACATGAATGAAGGAATTTGACTTTTGTTCGTTCGTTTAACTACACGAACATAACTTTTTATTCATGTCGGTTTATTTATTAAAGAATGAACACAAACAAACTTTCATCCCAACGGTTCACAACTATTGCTGAACGTTCGAATCGTTTACAGTTCGAGACAAACCCAATCCTATGTAAACAAATCACCATCAAATCAACTTAGCTACGTCTTACAACCATCTTTTTCAATCAACATTAGCTTACGAAAATCTCTCAATGATTTGCATTCAATAAGGAACAAATCGCTCAACTGTATCGTCGCTAATAAAACATAATAGATGATATGATAAGTTAATAGACACATAATAAGTTATAGAAGTTGACAGGAATCCTGCAGAGGGGCAGGGCCGGCTCAAATTCAAAGCTAGTAACGCAAGGGTTTTGAGCGTCCAATTCAAAGGGCCTCCAAATTTTGTAAAATAAGTTCATATTTTATAAAGTAGGTTTATATATGTAAAAGTTTGGTTGGGCTTGACATTTTATTAATTACTTAGAGTCTTCAATCCAATAAAAATTTACCCTCCTATGAAAATATACACTTTATTAATTTAACTACGCCTCCAATCCAACGAATTTACATCATATAAAAATAAAAAATTAAATTTAATCCAAACATTTATACACACAATATATATAATTTAAAATATCTCCTCCAACTATAAACGTATTAGATTATTATTGGTATAAAAGAGAAGGGTTTTTAAAATTTTTTGAACATGGTCTTATTTTTTTTTTTTGATTGGAGCTTCAAAAACTGTTGAACCAGCTCTTCAGAGAGATTGATATTTAAAGGCAAATAGTAGAACTATTCCTTTGGTGTCATATGGTGGATACATGAAAGAGCTTAATGGTTGAATATATATGCAAGTTCTACACGAGGAAGGTGACGGAGAGTGACTAGCTTGTCTAGTAGCCTAGTAGGTTTACAAGGCATGCTCTCATTTCTTATCATCTACTCTTGTTAACTGTCTTAAGATAAAGTCTCTTTTCTCTAAAACGTTGTCACATCATCTCGGTCAAATATAATTTGCCTTCTTTCGAAGTAAGCATGCAAGTTGCTTCTAAAATAAAACATAATTATAGTTATAAAAATGTTAGATATTTTAGTGTAATTGGATTGGCTAACGACAAATTTGATCATAATATCTATCAAACAAGTCAGGAGGTACGGAGTGCACACTTGTTGAGTTTATTGTAATCTTTAAAATTGAAAACTTTCTTAGGGGCGAAGCCCCTAAGCAATGTGGGTTCCAAGGGGAAACGCTCCTTGGCGGGGTTCTGGGGGCAACGCCCCCGTGAGCGAGGTCCAAGGGGCTGCAGCCTCTGCGTGGTCCAAGAGGCAAAGCCCCTGGCTGGGGTCGAGCTTTATCAAAAATGCACTAAAATTTGATTTTTCCGAAATTCCACATATGAAATTAAAGGGTAAAAAGTGTAAACTTTCGATATGAAAACTGCCTCCGGTAATTTTCATCTCTTTCCTGTAAATGTTAATTTCGGAACAATTTTTGGTCACTCTTGATTTTCTCTGTTCACGAATTTTCACACTCATATCATACTTGTTTTTGGAATTGAGTTTTATCCGATTGAAAATTTTATGTGAACCCAAATAGTTTCAATCTGACAGCATTTCGCGACTCTCAATTTATCACGGTAATTCTCAACAAAAATACTAGTTACTTGTATATTATAACACTTGCAATTTCACATTGTTAATGGAATAATCACAACCCATATTTCTATCTCTAAAGCTAACTTATTGCTCTCTTTGTGTAATGGATTATCTATACTTTCAAGTATTTGTGAGAGTGTTACCACAAACATACTAGAGTTAATTACATGATTGGTCCTTATGGTATGCTCATATTGCAGGATTGGTCCCAACTTTTTGAAGAATTACAGGTTTGGCCCAACTGTTTGCAAAACCGTAACACGATTGGTCCTTGACACGATTGCCAAACCTCCACTTAACTAAGAAAGTTAACAGAAGTTAGTGTCAGGGACCAATCGTGTTACGGTTTGACAAACAGTTGGGACCAAATGTAAGGCCACGTTCCCGGAAACCCATAGTTGGTCAATCACAACCTTATTTATAATAAGACACAATAAATTTCATAAAAACATTGTAGCGGATTAATTTATCAAAAACCATTCATGCATTAATGTTTGATGTTGACAAATAATACATCATTGTTTTAAAAGAGTTATAAAAGAATATTCAGTTGTATTACAAAATAACAATATTATCGTGCATGAAATGGATGCCAGTCTTTGCCCGCCAAGTAGCTGCACCCTCGTGCCATCCTCAGCAACAAGCTACCTGTCAACTGAAAATGCATAAAAAAGTCAGCGTTACTTTTAGTAAAAACCTTTCCTTTATATTCGTTCGTGATCACACAACATACATACATCTTGATAATATTATTATTATCTTTTATCATCGTTCATAATCGTTCGTTTGCACTTTTTTTATCTTTCACTTATATCTAGATCCTGTCATAAGCTATGCCCCGTCATTAGGCACGAAGCCACCTCAGTCTTGGGGTTAAGCGACAAGGATCCCGTTTCGCACGTATGGATCAGTCACCAAGACTGACCCCCCTGTGTGTACCCTCATGGGTTAGCCAAGATCGCACGCTACATCGCACACAGTTAAGCTAACAACTCTTCAATGAGCTGTGAACCTCTTTAAATTTGCTTGCAAGACTTTCATTTATTCGTTATGTTCAACTTTTCATTATCTTTAAATTTTTCGCTTCTTTTATGATAATACTTTACGTATAAGAGCATTAACACACCATGTGAAGTCACGTAATAATATATAATAAGGAACATCAATAACAGACCACAAACCTACATAACAAGAACAAACATAAACCACCAAAACATTCCAGGGCTTAATCACTAATTTCTATTTCCCAAGATTTCAGAAAAATCCTAAGTCAATTTAGGCGCATGAGCACTATGTGGGCGCATGGGCACTATGTAGGCGCACGGGCAGTTGGGCGCATGGGAACACTTGGGCGTATGGGTACTATGCAGGCGCACGGACAGTTGGGTACATGGGAAAACTTAGGCGCATGGGGAAACTTGGGCGCATGGGTACTATGCAGGCGCACGGACAGTTGGGCGCAAGGGAAAACTTAGGGCGTGGGGACTTGGGCGCATGGGTACTATGGGCGCACGGGCAAGTGTTAGGCGCATGGGCAAAGTGTTAGGCGCATGGGCATTTGACCAGTTCTAACTTATACTAATTTTAGTCCCCATTCATCATCCTAATGTATTCTTAGCCCAAATCTAGCATACTAAGCGCTTAGAACAAGCATACAACCACATGATTTAGTCAAAACATTCACAAACACACACCCCCATGTAAAGCAGGGGTAAACATATGATTTCAACACACTGTGAGTTGTAAAATGATAGTTATATGCATTTCAGCCCCAAAACAAGTTTAAAACAGAAAAATCGGGGACTTAGAACTCACCTACAGCAGCCTTCGAGTAAAACTCATCCAAACTCGAGAGCACTTGAAGTTCAAACACCTAAACACACAACCGAACACAGAGGAACACATAAGACTCGGTCCAAAAGCTGAAAATCTAGCTGAAACCGAACAAAACACACGAAAAGCTTACCTTCAAGCCGATCTTCTTCTTCTCTCTAAAAAAAACCGATGGAAAACTCTGTTCTTCTTCTTTTTGCAGTCAAAGCAGTTGGTGGAGCAGGGGAGTGGGCGGCCATGCCCACCTTTTAAACATAATAATAATAAAGTTTGCCTCTTACATAACTTTAACCCATTTTCACCGTTCTTTCTTTATACTTCTTTTTTCTTTTCTTTTCTTTTTTTTTTTTGTAACTTTCGGGGTGTTACACCAAACCTGTAATTTTTCAAAAGTTGGGACCAATCCTGTAATATGAGCATACCACAGGGACCAATCGTGTAATTAACTCAATATACTATTATGTCTTAACTACCTTCTTTTTATGAATATTTTCAATAACCGGATTTCAATCCCCCTTTCTATCAAAATAGAATAATTAAACAAAATCCAAGGTTTTCGTTGCGTGCACGTCACGTGACATTACATGAACTGTTTCGTAATTTCTCAATTTGAAATGAATCTGATTGCCCTAGTGCTCTATATATCATATTACATCAGAGGAAAACATGCCAATTTCTCACTTTCGTTGCTCCTCTAAAAGGGTTGTATAACGAAATTATTCCGAATTTCATAAATCAAGATCTTCAAATCAAACAGTAGATCTCAGAAATCATAAACAATGAGTCATAGATGTCTAGCTCTCAAAAATCAAGGTAAATTAGTTACTCAATTTCTAGATCTGATTGTTTTGCACTAGATTTATGATCTTTAAGTTCAATTTCCATGTATCACGTTCAAAATATGTCTTTATTGTTTACAAACATCAAACAATTTAAACTTCAAAAATCAATAGACCAAATCTTTTCATTTGATGTAACCTTATATGCATGTTTTGGTATGTGTTTAACTTTTTCTTTTGTTGGTGTTGATGTTCATTCAGACTCAAGAATCACATCTAACTTGAACATTAAATTTCAAGATATTTATTTACTGATTTTCTCAAATCGAATATTTTTATTAATTTTAATTAAGATAAAATCCAACCATACATATTCATAACTTTTTTATTATTTAAATTGTTAAAAGTTTATGTAAGTATTTTTACACATATGTTGAACATCAATACAAGAATGAAAAGTCTTATGTATACGTAACACTATATCGAATGAAAATTGTTATGTATACGTAACCTATGTATGACATATATTTAAAACTATGTTACGGTTTTCATTTAATCCATACCCCTATCTATATATATACATACACATATACGGAGAGTAGTGATAAAAAAATCTATAAATTTATGTGACCGTTTTTATTAGTTTTTTTAATAATATGGTTTTTTAGGATCACTCCTTACTTTATATATATAATTATTTATAGTATGTTTGTTTGACAGAATTTGAAATTACCGAATCACTATAAAAGTCATTAAATATATTTGTTTATTAGCTTACACCATGACGTAAGAAGATGTGTCTATACATCCCCTTTTGCTCTATACATTCAGTATAAAAATTTAATATGTTGAGAAATAGTATCATGCAGAAGATGGTGTGAGGTGGTCGGCCAGCTAGACATGTGACAGTTCGCGATTTTATTTTTAAAAGTAATATGTTTAATTCGATCGCATTTTCTTAAATGATCATATATTTTTTTTAAGAAATTTTACATATGTATGTGTATGTGACATATGATAATTTCATGATGCAAATTTCGAATTAAATAAAAGAAAGTAAAGATTTGATGTGTTTTTTTCTTTTCTTTTGAAAGGAAAGTCAAGTTTGATGATTATTAAAATTTTCATTTCGTTTTATTTCTATATTTTAAAAAACTCATAAACACACATATTTTTAATTTCCTTACACTTCTTTCCGGTAAAAAAACTAACGAACGCAATTTTTTTCTCCTTCCTTCAAATCCTTTCATTTCTCTCTTTAAAAATGACTTGAAAACACAGTGTTAATGCAAATTAACGCACTTAATCTCACTCGCAACAAATGTTCTAATTGACAAACGGTTTAAATAAATGTTCACGAACATAAAAGAAGTAACACAATGACTATACATGTTTATTCGTTTAACCAAACGAATAAAATTTCTTTTTCGTTTTCATCTACTTTTTAAACGAACAAACATAAACGAACTTCCTAATTAACACTTCACGAATTGTTTACTGAACATCTGGTCCGTTTGCAGCCCGAGACAAACCCAATCATATGTAATCAAAATCACCCTCGTATCAACTTACCCCGACACCTTAGATCATCGTTTTCAGTCACCATTCGCTTACATAAACCTCTCGATGATTCGCATTCAATCACAAACGATTTGCCCCGTTGTATCGTCACTAGCAAAAACTAATTGTGTTCGCCACATTCGATCAAAAGTTTTGCTGCATTTATGTTAATAGTTTGAGTAAATTTCTTCAATTGTGTGCTTATTTGTTGTTTGCAGAGTAAAATCTAGGGTTTATGCTATTTTATTGTTAAGAATTATAAACTGCTAGTGTTCATTCAAATGAGTGCTTGTATATAATTTTTTTTTTTTTTTTTTTTTTTTTTTTTTTTTTTTTTTGTTTTTACCTCTCAGTTCTGTTGCTAAAAGGGTAAAATGGTTGTTGCCGGAGGTGGATGAAGCATTGAGGAGGCAGATGCCACCGGTGAGTAATAATTTAATTTTTTTAATTTGTTTTTATTATTAAAGGATTTTTTAAGCTATTTTTTAATGACAAATCATAGACTCATTTAATTCTACTCCCAATTATGACGTACAAATTTTAAATAAAAATGTATTTTTTATTACGTATAATCTATTGTTTAAATAACAAATTAATGGATGTTTAAACTGTTGTTTATCGTTGGATCTAATTCAGAACCATTTAAGCATATAGTCGGTATGGTTTCATAGTTGGTTTTTAAAGTTCTGTTGGCTCATAATTTTTCAAACCGTGCAAATAGGTTTGGTTATAAATTAGAAGAAGTGAGTAATTCATATATTCTCTATAAACTTGCAAAATTACATATTTTTTTAAATTATGCTTGAAGACCATTGTACATTATATATTAAAAACTTGTGTTTTGAGAAAATATGTAATTTTAAAACTTTATAAGGGCTCCGAGAAAAAAATACAAGTTGTAAGAAACCTACAGTCTTTACAATTTTCTATTTATAAATTTGAGCTTTTAATGTTTGGGCTCAACAAAACTGGGCGTTTGATTTTTGGGCTTTAAAAAGTGATCTCAGTTGTAAGTTATATTTTTATTTACTAATTAAGAAAGCCTACTTACGTTACGTGAGTGTGGCTATTAATTTGGTTTGGCTAAAATAATCTTTATTTACCAAATTGATGTTAAGGGTACTGTTAAATTTAGGAAAAAGCATTGTCCATTTAGCTAAAATAATTTAGCAAACTATCATTATCCTATCATCTTTCTTTTCCAAACTCATTTTTATGTATTTTTAATGCTTTTCATTGTAAACGCCCAATGGGTTTTTAAATTGTGGAATCATACGAAATCATTAGTAACGGTTTGTTTTGCTTTAAAACTTCAATTGCTGATTAAAACTTGTTAATAACGATTTGACTCCCTTTTTAAACAAAAACCAGACCATTAACACCCTACCTAAGTAGATAGGGTGTTTGGATTTGTATGTTGGAACTCATTTATCTAATGATTGTGATTGCACAAATTATGGGTTACAATGTTTAGATAGTTCAAAGGCCTTTGGTCCACATACATAGATGTGATGGTTTAGGCTTGAAATCTTTAAGGTCTCATATTCAAGAGAGTTTTTTCATAATGATAAAATTTCTTTTTGATGGTGTTCCTGGGTGAGTCGAGTCTAGAGCGTTAAAATCAGTATGGATGGTTTGTTTTAGAAGGTTCACTTGGGTATGAGGGTAATTTTAAACGCCATTTAAAGAAAATTGTTTAGATAAATAGATTCTAATTCTGATATTGGATAATTTGTTTTTATATGGATGCAATGAAACATATTATTTCTAAGAGAGTTGTCAAGAAAGGTAATAAAAGATCATAAATTTGGTGGAGAACAAGAACTTTTCTCTCCCATCAAAAAATATGTGAATTTCAGCATTTGACTAATTTATGAGCGAAAGTTCAGTTTTAATAAATTTTAGAAACAAAATTTGAGATTTTTGGTAAAAATCTCATTGCTAAAATTATGAAAACTGAACTGTGATAAGTTGACCTATTTTATTTCCATTTCACAAACCATTGCTAATTTTTTCACAAATAACTTCTCTTTTGATCATTATGATCTATTAGTATGCTAAATCATAATTCCCCAAACATTAGATGCATCGAGTTATTATCTATCATTTTTTGTATGTGTTCACGAGAACCCTTTGCGGTAAACTCACAGGACCCATCAATACCCTGCTATACGCATCATGTAAGTTGCAGTTTGTGCTTCGAACCTAGGACCTCTGCGCTAGACAGCCATCACCTTATTACAATTTCAAACAACAAAACTACATTCTAGCAATATCGCAAATAGAGCTAGAGTAGAGCTTTTATTTCTATAGTTTCTTTTCAATGAAGTGGTTTTTTGTTAGTTTCTTTTTGTCTCTTTCTTAAATTACAGTTGATTTGTATTTATTGTTTTGCTAAAAGTTTTCAGATTAAATTCGTTTTTAATTGGTCATAGAAGTTCATCTAACTAGATGATGTTCACATATTCTGATATTTGGAATACTTTGATATGCAGCAACTTGATATGATTTCAGCTGTAAAAGAGTTTCATGTGTTAGTTCTGAGGATCTGGGCAAGCTAATAACAGATGCTGAAAATGGTATCATTAAATGGACTAAACAAAATGGATCATCCTTTGAGGTTGGTAGAATCTTTATTTGAATCATATAATTAGTCATTAATGCGTACATATGCCCAATATGCGCAGACCCTGTGCATGCTGGAGCCTTGTGCACCGCGTTTGCCCTTAATTATTCATCAAAATGTTTACCCCAAATGTTGCTTGGTGACTGTCTCTTTGTCAATGTGATAATTATCTTGATATTTCAGATAAGTGTGGAAAGTCTAGCAAGATATCTTGGCACACACATAATGGAACAACTTGTATCATATAAACAAGATGAGCAGCATTTCAGATATATGTTAAGTGGCTTAAAATTATTGCATACTTTATATGATATTGCATCTCACCATTCAGAACTTGAGCAGGTTAGTGAATTTAATCTTCGATTTATCTATTTTCTTTATCCTTCTTTCCTTTTCTGTAGCCTTTGAGTTATGAGTGGGTCGATTTGGGTTGCGATTTTATCTCAAACGGGTCAAATTCTTTTTTAGCTAAAAGCGGACACATGTGAAACCAGTTGAAAGTTGCTCAAACTTGTGTCTAATGGATCAACCTACTCAATCGTCAAATTCAAAGATTATAAATTTTATAATCATAATTAACATATTAATTATACATATTTCTGTAAATTGGACACAAAGTATTTGCTGGTCAAATCCAACACGACCTGCCATGTTTTGACCCGTACTCTGTATTAACCAGAACCCATATTGATACGTTACCCAACCAGCACATGACGCACTTACACTTTGGTGATCATAAACACATACTGATAAATTTTAAAAGTTAAATGCAGTAGGAAATAATTTTGCATCTCAGTAACTGCTCTTTGCTGCTGCAGGTTCTTTTGAAGATATGAATGTAGGGCCAAAGACGCTTGATTTGATATTTTTCATGATTATTTTTCTTGGTCATTTAGGAGAGGTTTAACTTTATTCTTCGCATAATTATTTTCGCATATCGTTTTTAGATATATTTTTTCTATTAGAACTGAAATAGAGCTTTGGTGATCCAGAAAATTCATGGTTCAAGCCAAATGGTGTTGTTATGCTCGGCATTGTTAGCTTGCAGTTTGTATCTACTTACAGCAGTAATTTCTTCAGAGTGGCAAAACATCGCTCTTGTTCTACTTGCACATCCTAAGGTGATATTATAAAATCTTATTATCTACACTATAGTTCAATGATTTGATTTTTCTTCTACAACTTACGGATTTATTTTAGCATAGTTTCAATTTTTATTGGAGGTGTCGATTCTAACACATTTACTTATGAATGGGTAGATTTAGGTTATATTTTACTTCTATCAGGTCAAACTGCAAACATTAAAGTAACTAAAATGGAAAGACACCGAACGGGCCTAGAAACACCCTTTTTTTGGTTCATAAAAACCCTGATAAATCATTTCTTTAAAAATTGGTATCATTAAAATTATATAATATCCCAAACTGACATGTTTAGGGCGCACAACAAATTACCTGTTTGACCCGTTACCCAACCGACCAATTTTGCCACCTATAGTCTTTTCGTATTGGAATCCTTTGTTGATGATGATTACATATTTTTCAGGTTAATGAATTCACAACAGCAGCTTTTACTGCTATCCATGCGATTATTACTTTTCTTCAAGTGAAGCTGCAAGCCCAGCATATTGACTCTCACACGGAGTCAAATGTGAATGAAGTCTACTGCCTCTTGCATCTTTCTGAATCTTCGCTGCAGTTTCTTCATTCACTTTTCAAACAGATGTTATTTCGGGAACAGCTTGTTACAAAAAAGGTCAAATAGAAAATATAGCTTTACAGAAAAACGAGTCAGATGGATCAAATGGTTGGAAATTGAACAAATCTTTCTTTTCCTAATGCTAAAACTTCCTAAATCATTTCAACAAGAAAAAAGAGGATATGATTGCATTTGACATTAATTATTTTTATAAAAAGGTTCAAATTTTCAACAACTGTGTTTTGGCCAACCCAACCCGACCCATTTCAACTCATGCTAAAATATTAATATGCATCGTATGCGTTTATTACAATACTATGTAGTTCTCCAGGAGCTGTGTAAGGGAGGTGGAGTTCTTCTGTTGATTCAAAACACCTTGAAACTGTCACCATTTGAAGATCCACAACTTATGGATGTGGTTTACAGGCTTAAATCAAAAGTTTTATCTATTGTAAGTCCATCCCTTGTAGACTTTATTATATCATGTTATACTTTCTTTATGTTTTTTTTTTATATTAGCTTCAATGAATCTTTCTCCAGATGCTACTTCTTTGTCAAGTAGAAAGCCAAACTTTCTTGGATATGGCTTCCAGCACCACTCAAAGCTTGAAATTAGCTGAGTCAACTGTTTTAGAGGTTGACTTTCAGACTTCTTAAAGTTTATGTTTTTTCAAGGATAGTTAGTGAACATTCTGCTAATATACAAAATACAAACTCTTTTAGGTCCTTGAAGTGCTAAATATGGTGTTTTCTGGAGATCTGAAAGAACATCCAAGGGGAATTTTGCAACTTAATGCAATGCGACTAACGGAAATATTCTCTAGTCATTCTACTTTTAGAATTGACTTAGTCGTCAACTTGGTATGTTTTTATAATTATGTTAACTCTTTTGTGTGATTTCTTACTGTTGATATGCTTTCCCACATTTTGCTCCATGTTTTCACAAATTGACATCATGATCTCGAGCTAATGGTAGTTATGACATTAAATGTAGAAAACATGTAAAAACATCTAAGGAGATCCACAATGTTTTCGAATGCACAGAAACAACTTAAATAGCTTACTGAAAAAGGGTCATATTATCATTTTAACAATGTAGCCATTATCATACTTAACACATTAGTTATTTATAAAATTCTAAAAAGTTGATTTATAATATGTTTGCACATCAGGCAAACCTGACTCGTTTTGACCCAAACCAATTTTGACTTATTACCCAACCAGCCTGACCCATCCTTTTTGAAAATTCTATACACATGCATTTGTCGAATTTGTAATTGTTGCTGTACTTTAATGCAGACAGAAGCTTTGGCCCGAGTGTTTTCACAACCTCAAAGAGAATTCTTATCTACTTGGTGTTCGAATGATGGTGCGCCCGCTGAAGAGGACATTATTATGGAATTTGATCCCATATCAGCAGCTGGACAGGTGTTGGGTTTGATCTCAACATCACAGGTCCGACATTCTACTCGGAGTAACTTTCAGGCTCCTCGAACTCCTTACGTGCATCAGAAGTCATCTTTACTGGTCAAAATTCTAGCCAATCTCACAAGTTTTGTTCTTGATCTATGTGAAGGTGAATAATTTAGCTAATTTTTACATTTGAGCATAACCTTTAAAATAACTTGTTGTTGTCCCATATATCATGAATATATGCACCTGTTAGTGGTCAAGATGAGATAACGAGTCAAAACATGCATTTTTGGTACAAGTTGCATTGGGTTGACCCGAAACACTTTCTTTCAGAATTCTTTTTCTTTTCTAAAAGAATTAGTACGTCAAATATAACAACATATTATTTTGGAACATTAATATAGTCTTTTGAATAGAATGGCTTACAATGTTCTTGACCAATATTTCTCTTTCTGCAGCGGGAAAGGCTCTCTTTATCAATCAGTTTCTTGAATGCTTGCAAAAGGAATTTTCCAAGTTACCTGGTGGTGCTGCTGAAATAAAAGTTGCCGCTAGCAGAAACCTATGTATCTATCGCTTTCAAAACTTACTTTGATTGATAATAAATTAGAGATGGCAAGATGGGTGGGTTGAGTAACATGTCACTTTTTATTACAGACCGGGTCAAGTTGACCCAAAAACATTTTCGTGTCCATTATAATATTTTTATAAATACTTAAAGTGGCAATAATCTATCAATAGAAATCTTAGAAAAAAACAATTTAGAAGGTTAAATGTTTTAAAAGTAGATGTTTGGTGACTTGCACCTATATGACATGTTCCCCTTTAGCTATTATTCATTTAGCCAATTTTAGAACACAACCTGGATCAATTTATAATCTGTTAACGGGTCAAAAATGTCATCTCTATAAGAAGCCACCGTGGTTTGTTTTTAACATTTGTGTGTTGCAGCTTCTCTATTAGCTCATGCAGAATCTTTAACTCCTCAATACCTAAGTGTGGAAGATGTGCATGCCCTTGGGTAAATTTTTTTGTCAGTTTTAGTAACTTATTAATGAACTAACGTGTTAATTATGATTTCGAAAACAATATTGGAACATTAGATCGAGCAACACACAACAAAACATGACTTCATGACTAATCAAACGAACTTTTTGTCTTGTCTTGTCTTTGTCTGGATTAAACAGGAACACACCTTTACTTAGATGAATGTGACTACTACTTTTCGTTGAATGCTACATGTTGTTGCTCAATTGTTTCCACACAACTAAAGAAACTCTATCATTTTGGATCTCCAAGAACTAATATGAAACTATATTATTAGTGACTTATGGTGATTTATATATCATAATAATACAATTGAATTATCAACTTCTGAACAATCTTAGAGCACACATTGTATTTATAAACGTCATATATTACTTGATCTATTGATTTAAATCTTGTTTATTTAGGTTGTTCATTAGTCAATTGGAGAAACTACTTGCAGCTCCAGAATCTGATATCCACAGAATTCAGGTAAAAAGATGTCATATTTTGTGTGTGTTTATTGGGTACTTTTTAATGTTTTTCCATTTCCATACAACTAGGATTAGTTTAGTGCTTCTTATTAGAGCATTCACAATTCATCCCCCAGACTTATCCTTATAATTACACTAAACATTACTATTTTTCTCTCTCATTGTCAATTTTCCTCTCTCATTTTCAATTAAATAATATTTTTTCATACCTTTATATTTACTTTTTATTTCTCATCCACTCACAATCACTATAAAAAATATTAATAAATTTATGGGGGTTGTACTGTGGTTCCTCAAATATGGGAAAATACTGTACAATCCCTATAAATTTTCTACCTCTTTCACTCACAACCACTTACAACAATCCTCTATAATATAAGGCACACACTCACATAAAAATGAGGAGCGGGCTGTAAATGCTCTTAATCATTATGGTGATGTAGCTATATGTTATCAACTAAAAATCTGAAATCGACAAATAATGTTGGTAGACACGTCTTTATGGTTGGCAAAACGGGCGGGCCAGGTTCAGTCACAAATAAAAATCCGGTAAAGTTTTTAGGTCAAGTCGAATTTGGTTGGGTTGACCCATCAACACTCTTAGTCTCTTTTCTTGAATTTCATAGATGATTTATTTATCACATATGATTATAAAGTTATTATTAAATAATGATGCACTTTGTTAAAATAAAGCATACATTAAACTAATTTGGCATCTTAAATCAAGTTCATGTTTGCATATGCATAACTTAATTCAATAAAACCTCTTAAATGATTTTCCTCTTTATATTACTCTTGAAATAATATACATATGTTTCTCCTTTTCTTGTGCTGGTTCTATGCAACTCTGGGCTGATAAATTGAGTCTTCATGTATGTAAAAAATTAATATATTTTTTTTGAATTAATGTTTCCTATTTTATGTTTTTTGAAGTTTTAAAATCTTCTTTTGCAGGGTCCAGAAGTCACTTCTTCACAGTTAAGGAATTGGTAAAAATTTGTCCTATTGTCTTGTTATATACAATATCATCCTGTGGTAGTCAAGAATCTGAAATATACTCATTTTTGTAGTGGCGGAAAGTTGGGCGGATCGGTTGGGTTGTACAACGGGTTAAAATTGGTAATATTTTGGCATGGGTGTGGTTGACCTGAAACCCTTTTTTTTCAAAAAATTATGATTTTTAGTGAACAATTAGTCCGTCAGAACTTAAGTTATCAAATATTTTAGTAATAATCTAATTCTATTTATAAACTATTGAGGTACTATTCATTATTTCACTTTAAGCCACCTCAACCCGTGTGACCAATTTCCTTTTTAGCTATCTTATTTCTTATCATACGCCTTACGCCCGTATGAGATAAAATAAAAAAAAATCAACCCATGCATATACGTTAACAGGTTAAACAACCGCAAAGCCAAAGCGCCTGAAGCTGCCAAGGAGGCCCAAGCACAATCTGATGGGGACGATGCTCCCACTGAAAAACAAACTGGGACAGGGCCCGACCCGATCTCTGATTCACCTGGGGGATTAGTTTTAAGAACCTGTAGTGCCCAAGCCACCCAAGATACTGTTGCAGTCCCCACGAGTCGTTTAAATATAAGGGTGGACAGCATGTTCTGCTTTTAGATAATCACAGACAAGAGATAGGGAATGGAAACATACATTTAGCCAGCGGTGCATGGTTTGGAAGGAATTTGAACGACTTAAGTTTATGTGTAGTGGACGTTAATGAGATAAAGGTGCCCAAAACGACTGCACTGCCACACCCAACAGTTGCGGGTTCCACATTCGTTCAGGCAGAACTTATTCTTGGTAAATTTCGGATATTGTGGGATTCAAGCAGACTCGATCTTATTGATCCGGCAACAGATGCCTATATGGCAGATTAGAATTTCTTCTTCAAATGTTATATTTCTTCGCAGTGTTAGTATTTATGCAGAGGTGGCAATTTCGACATGCTTACCTATGAATCTGTTGATTAATGTTATGTTTTTATTATTAGAGTTCAACTTTGAAAGATTAGCTAGAAAGGAAACGGGTCAAATGGGTTGAAAGTCACAAAGTGTATTTATAAAACCTCTTAACTCATTTTCATGAAAAATTAGATTATTATTGAAATTACATAACTATAATCATCTTTGACACTATTTATCTATACAAAGTGAAATCTGGACAAAAAAAGTTTTTCTCTTTTTTGTTTGTTTTGGGTAAACCAAACATGACCTGTTGAAAATTATCTGTTTTGATAATCACCTAACCCACATGACTCATTCATTTTGTTACCTCTAATTTTATGCATAAATAAATAAGATGATTTTGACCCATTTACCTAAAATGGGCAAGTGGTCAAACTGGTAGATTTTAAGAACTCAGGTCAAGTTGACTGATTTGTATGCTTTTCTATACACATTCTAGTTCTAGGAGTTAATAGTTAAAGTCTGAAAATTGCTGTTACTGCTGAGAAGAATCCATCTGCATAGATAATATGGCATAAAGAGAGAGAGAGAGAGAGTCACTTTAGGATCTTGCTACATTTCAATTAAAAAGATGTTGAAGCTTGTAATGGAATTTTAGCTTCTTTTCTTTGAGATAAACTCTGTTTAAAACTTTTTCTCTGGGATTTATATATCAAACATATTATGGTTGTTGGATGAAAAGTAGTGCTTTAAGTCTCGGGATTAAACTAGTGTTCTCTCAGGTTTTATCAATCAGTCTTTTTGGATCTCCAATGAACCTTAATCATCGTGTAAGAAAATAAGCTAAAGCTTGGAGTTCATGTCTAAGGGGCCAAGTTTTTTTTAGGGCTTGACTAGGTTTGTTTCATCTTTGATTATGCCTCTCCCATCATAACTCCCTCAACTCTCAATTTCCTGAATTTCTATTGGAATTACTATTTATCTTTGTATGTTTTTTTCTTGGTGTTTTCTCAAATTTAATGTAAATATGTGACATAGAGTTTAACTTAGTTTAATTCTCAGATATTGACAAGAAGAGCAAGAAATTAGTAAAGATTTTTTTTTTCATTAAAATACACTTCAACTGTCGTATACGTGTGATTTGTGTGCTATAATGTACCCACGTGTTTAGGATCCTAAGCAAAAAAGTGTGTGTGTGTGTGTGTATTGACTTTAGGCCAAAATAAAATTGATTCGGCGCTTAACTTTAACTGAGTACGCTACAAGAAACATGTCGACTATTAAAAATGAAGAAGAAGAAAGCGTCCAAATGGACATAAACACACATGATAAGAGGATTCAACCAAGAGAATAACCAGCTTCATGTTTTTTAGTGAAATATATCTCTAACATTAGTTATTATGATTTTCTTTCTATATGTTTCAACTCGCATGTTGAGATTGTCCTCATGATAAGAGAGGTTCAAGTCAAGAAGCAAAACCATCAACGCAAATGATAAGGAAAATGCAAGAAGTCATGGGTGACTCCCAAGGAAAGAGCGAAACTGGTTGTGAGGTTCAAGAAACCAAGGCTGAGATCAACTGTCAATGCTCAGCTTCATTATGGAGATCTAAATCACTAGAGAAGAGAGTGTCCCAAGTTACCCGCTGAGCTAAAGAAGAACCCTAATAGGATTAGGCCTTTAGGCATCTCTGTTATAAAGCTATATGCTTTCTCAGTAGTTCATGTGTATTTGACATGTGTTGTTGTACTCGTATATGCAATGATTTGTAGGTACTAAAAAAAGGTTAGACAATCTAAGGAAGGTCAATTAATGCTCCAACTTTAATCAATCATATCTATAACATCGTCAACTTGGGCACATAAACACATAAACAATAAGCATATGTCAAAAAATCAATGGAATCTTAGAGTCCACCGGTTCACAATCCTTTAACATATGTGAATCTTGTCTTTGTGACAAAATGATAATATAACCCTTCATCGGTACGGGTGGTAGGGTTGCTAATCTATTAGGACTCGTACACACTGATGTGCAAGAGTAAGTATGGTTTTGTTTACTTGTTAAAATATAAGCATCAACATTTGAAGTTTTCAAGATGTTTTGAGATGAAGTACAAATTTAGCTTGGAAAAACAATACAAGTCATTCGGTTTGATTGAGGTGGGAAATATCTAAGTTACGACTTTGATGAACATCTCAAGAAATGTGGGATTGTTTCTTAACTCACTCCACCAAGAACACTACTACACAATGGTGTGTCTAAAAGGAGAAATTAGACTTGTTAGATACGGTCCGATCAACGATGAGTCGTGCTAGCTTGCCTCACTTCGTTTGGTGTTATGCTTGAAAATGACAGCTTGCATAGTCAACATAGTTTCAACCAAGAATGTGATTAAGACACCTTATGAATTATTATATGGAAAAACTCCAAACTTATCTTACCTGTTCTAGGGTTGTGAAGCCTACGTTAAGCATGAGACTTTTGACAAGTTTGATCCTAGAGCAATGTAATTTCCGTTGGATAACTTAAGGAAACAAAGATATATTGTTTATATATATCATACTACTAAAATTAAAGTTTTAATCGCTCGTTGAGAAGTCTTTTTTCAAACTTCTGATGGAGATAATGTTGATCTTGTAAAGATTCAAAAAACACAAAATGCTAGTTGTGTTGGAACTTCTGATCAACAAAGTCTTATCGAACCCAAACCATCGTTGGTTCAAGTCGCCGTTGGTTCAAGTACCTAGCTAGTGTAACACATCGTGTCTGTAGATATAATATGATGCGCTATGAGCCCGAGAGTTATGTTTTTCTCATAGGTGAAGATGAAGTATATTTAGTGTATCAATGTGAACCCACTTAGAAATCTTCTATATGATATGAATAATCTGATAAGTGGCTTATAGCCGTATATGAATATATACAGAGATACAGTCCATGTTTAATAACCTAATCTGGAATTTAGTTGGTTTTCCTTATAATGAAAGTGCTGTTGAAAGTAAGTAAATAGATTTTTAAGAATAAAACTGACATGAAGGATGATGTGTATATTTTTAAAGCATAACTAGTTACAAAGGGCTTTGCTTAAACTCAAGAAATTAATTACAAGAAAACATTCTAACCTGTAGTCATGACTAGATTAATATGGATAGTAATTGCCATTGATGCTTAATATGATTATTACCTGTTTATATATAACGTATAAAGTTTAATACAGATAATGACATAAATATACAAACTTCTAGGAATAACAGATAACCCACATCAATAAACTTTTGGTCTATTTGTATTTAAAGTGTGTAACCAGTTTTAAACTTTTGGTCTATTTGTATTTAAAGTGTGTAACCAGTTTCAAACCGGATATACAAACTTTTAAGGATCCCAAAACTAACAAATCCATTGATTCTAAGGAATTTATATATAACTCATATAACTTTGCAATATACAAGTTCACTCAAACGAGTCGAAGAGTATTTCACCAATCGCGTAGATTATACACGAGTATTTGACATGCACGCGACTCTTTACCATACATAGATACGACCTAGCGAAACGTCTTGAACACATAACATATTGCTTCATGAACCTAAGCTCTTTCTATCTTACCGCGAAGGGGGCTATGGTTCCTCAAAGAATCAAAATCAAAAGGAACCGCAAGAGACTTCATGCTAGCCTTCGCTCCATGAGCGATTAACATCATCGCAACCTTCGTGTGCCCAGCTTCCACGGCCCTATGAAGAGCCGTGTAGCCACTACCATCCACCAACCCAACCAAACCACCATGGCTTAGCAATAGCTGGACCCCGTCAATATGACCCTTAAACGCGGTCTTATGCAACGGGGTCCACCCATTTTGGTCCCTCCCATTCACCTTCGCGCCCTGCAACAAACACCTCTTCATCTCACCAACATCCCCCTTTCGCGCAGCGCGATGCAAATCATCGCCCAAATGCAACACATCGTATAGACCCGTATGCCCATTCTCAACTGCAAGATCAAACGCGGTCTTACCTTCGTTATCAACCGCATACTTCACATAATTACACGAGTTCAACAACAGATCAACAGCTTCAATATGCCCGTTAACCGCTGCACAATGCACCGCGGTCCACCCGTTGCCATCAGCCACATCAGCATCACACCCTAATCCTATCAAGAACTCAAGAACCTCAACATAACCACAACTTGCAGCCACATGAACGGGCGTTTGACCATCAGAATCAACCAAATTCACATCAAGATCCAAAAACTCACACAAAACCTCCATAATATCCACACGATTCTCCCCCGCGGCATCATGCAACAATCTATCACGTTCATGATCAACCACAACGCCAGATTCAACCAAAACCCTAACAATATCCACGTCACCAGCCTTAACAGCCAACGAGACCACCGATCCACTAGCAACAGCACCGGCGTCGAGCAGCTGCTCGACCACGTAACCACTCCCCGTCACAACCGCGGGTCTTAACAACGACGTAACCTCCGACTCATTGCACCACATGATAGCTTTTGGTACCATGAACATATTCTCCAACGTTTTGGACGTGATCAAAAAGTCAATCACATGAAACCCCACAAACGATATAGGGATGGTGGCATCTTTGAAGATGTGCGGGCCCGGTTTGGAGAAAAGTCGCCGGAGCTCCTCCGGCGAGGCTTTTCCGGTGGGGAGCATGGTTGACCGGACGTGAAGGACGTCCGGCGGGGTCGATAGAGGCGGTTGATCGAGCGGTTTCGATGTGGTTAGCGTGAAAGAAGCGGTGGCGAGTGGTGTGATTATGGATGAAGGTTGAGTGAAGGTGAAGATTGAGGGGTTTGTGGTGGTGAGTGAGACTGCAACGGGCATGGTGTGCATCAGGTTCGTTAATCGGAAACTGGTGGTGGGTTTGGTGCCGACGGTGAAGAGGAGATTAAGCTCTGTTACGTCGGAGTTTACTAGTCTGTCCATTGGTGTTGATTGTTGAAGGTGGTTGTTTGGGGATGATTAATTAATATTATTATTATGGAGATGAAGATGGGTGAGATTGTTGCATATGCTTATTAACTTATTATTTTATGGGCTATATTTTACGTTAATAATAATAATTTGTTAATTCATTTTTTGTATAGAATATGATTATGTGAAGGTGATTGGAAGGTGGGGTGGAGTTGGATGATTTGATAAAGTTAATTTGACCCGACTGAAAATTGGTGTTTGAAATGAAACTTTTCAAACATAGTATTTCTTTTCTACATATATAGAAGAAGTTCAAACTTTTTGTTAAACAAAGGTAAAACGGTATATATTAAATCTTAAACAAGACAAAATATATTCTAACAGGAGACTGAAATATATTATAAAAAGATACATGGTTCAACTACCGAATCCGGTGAATATATTATAAAAAGATACATGGTTCAACTACCGAATCCAGTTCACCGGTGGCGATCCAGGAGTCTCAATTGAATAGGTTTTGTTGTGAGTGGTTCTCGATTTGACCGACTTGTTATGATTCTAAAAAGTTGCTCTAACCTATACGAACAAAATTCTTTGAATAAGATTTGGATAATTATGTTGTCTGTAGGTTGTTAGGCGAAGAGCTGCACCCGTCATTAATCATTCTATGTCATCTTAACGACATATCAACACCCTCCTCCATCTTTCACCATATTTTCCAACAATGATAGTATTAATAGCTAGATGATACATCGGAGTGTAATAAATTTATTGTCGCGCCATTATGTCTAGCGAGGAGACCAACAACGGGCCGTACACCTCAGCATGTTGTACCCCGCGTTACAATTCTTCCACGTTACAATTATACTCAGTGCTCTTAACGTTTAGCCCTAGATCACTGGAGTCTTGAAGGGATTAATGGTGACTTTGTGACAAATATAGAGGAGGAAATAGAAAAGAAATCAGCCCACTATGCAATTTGCGTATGCAGTTGGAAAAGGTTGCAAGTTAAGACAAATAATCAATTTGTTATCATATGCAACATTGTATACTTTATTTCGGTATCAATATTCAAGTATATAATAGTTGTAAATAATAACAATTAACAATCCATGCCAATAAGCATTTCCTTTATTTTAAATCTTAATGATTCTAAGTCAATCGTCATCAAATATCTTTATTGGGAAAAGGACTAATGGTATACCCCACCTTTATTTGTATTTCAACTTATGGTACTAAACATCATGTTGAATTATTATTTTAGTATTTTCTTGAATTTAAACTGTTTATTATTATTATTCCTATGGTGGTTGTTATTATTATTATTAAAACATAATATTTATATATTCTGTATAATAAAACAATAATATATTTTAATTAGCTAAGATTGTATTGGTTTTTTTATTTCCGTTTATCAAATTTGTTAAAAAAACCATTTATTTTTTTTTACTAATTTACAAAAAAGTTAAATAAATAAGTTCTACAAAATTTTATGTATTCATTTTTGGAAATCACTTACATGGATGATGGATGGTGTATATGATAGGTTAGGTTGTAAATTTGTCTCACCTTACCAGAATTACATCACGATTTCTACTGTTTAGTCACGAGTAAACACATTTGGTTTTTTAGTGGTTGAGACCTAACAGTCAAACAGAGAAAGATTGGGATAAAAACATATGATATTTCTTCTCCAGATGTATATTTTATGCACTAATTGTACGTATAAAAAGATCACCAATGCAGAGTACAAATATCCACGGTGATGATTTTTTATTGTCTATGGGATTTGAACATGCTTGAAAGTAAGTGATAATTAGTACACTATTAACGTCACAAAGAAGAAGATGGGGAAGAGGGTTTAGTAACTTAGATTTTTTTTTTTAATTTTTTTTCTGTTTTAGAATACAAGGGTTATAATAGTTATTTTAAAAAAATAACCTCAAGCATTCACTTTGATGACACAACATGTTACTCCTGAATAAATAGTGAGATCATCAACCTAATATTTTAAAAGTTAAAACCAATAAATCAACAAACTTAGGCTTAGACCTAACACATGCGCTTTTGCTTCCATGGTGAGAATGGGTCACCGCGTGCCGGCGGGGCTGCACTAGAAATGGCCTCTTCGGGGGACTTCCATGGGTTTTGAACAACTAACTCAGAATTGATACGGACATGATGAGTCTGGCCTATTGTTTAATTAAAACATATCCCAGCACAGGGAGGTAATGATAATTTATGACAATAACAAGGCCGAACAAGTCTGGTAATCGGAATGAGTACAATCTAAATCCTTGAACAATAATATATTGGAGGGCAAGTCTGGTGACAACACACACAATTATCTCTTGTTGTGCATATCTATCCTTAAGGAGAAACTCTTATAATACCTTGACGCGTTGTCTAGTGATGATGATTCACTCGTGATCCTAGGTCAGGCGGAACGAACAATGAAAATCTGATTGTTTAACTAAAACTTAGTAAAGCATTTTGATGGTCCCTACGAACACTAACACAATGTAATTATGGCTCAGCGTTCTGAACGTCAAATGTGGAGGAAATTCTCCACAATCAGCTTCTCAGATGAACTATGGCCTTTTAGACCATGAAAGTTTGGAGTTTAGTTAGATCATCTCATGGGAATTTAAAGAAAGACACTCCAAGATTTTGGACAGGAATAAAGTTCTGCCATCATACTATTTAGAAGACACTTCAAGATTTAGGATGCCCTAAGGAAAAAAGAGTAATGATGGCTTGAGTCAAAGTTACATGGGAGTTATTATTGACTTAGATTAGCTTGGTAGCGGGGGAGTTTCTAGTTCGTCTTTAGTATCGGAGTTGATGTTAGTTGGTGGTTACGTGGACAGAATCCCCTAAGTGAGAAGTGGTTGTTGCGGATGGTTCATCAGTGTAAAAGTGTTATCAGCCATGACACATGGTCTTTTAGAAGGAAAAGAAGGTATAATGGGTCCCACGGATGGCACCATTAAATCCGAGAGGAGTAAAGGGTTTCTGGTAACGCTGAAAGGTTCTCATCCATAGCAGCTACAGCGGTTGAATTCTGACCGTCGATGATCTACTGCAATGTAATATCTTGTTGAGCTTACAACATAAAAAACATGTTAAGGCACCATAGAGTAAACATAAAATGGGTTTTTCCTATGACAACCCTTATGCACGAGAATCAGTACGGGTCTTTAGAAAGAAATAGTATGCGTGTGTATTTGCGAGGTGAGTGGTTGAGAGGATTTAATGAGCTACTTGTCATTAGTCTTTCCTATTTATATTGTCTATAGTAGGGTTTTCTCTTGATGTTTCCATGAGGATTTTGTAGATCATTTTGCAGGACAACTTCTTATCAAGATGTAATCTGATTGATGAGAATGACATATTCTACAGTGTGCATTACCAATTTCTTGCACCCATCTGACGATGCCCGGAAGTGGTCAAAAATGGTGCATCATGATTGGTGAGGACAGTTTCTTTCATCTTCTTGTTGCCAAGTGTCCAACCAGGTCTGTGATTTATGTCTGGTGGATATTTTGACAACTCGGATCTTGCCTATGGGTCAGTAGATCTGACCTTTTTCTCTTCAATTTCAATTAATTTTTTTAGAACTCATAATCTACTCTTACTAAATGTATATATCTGCACTTTGCAGCATATGAATCCTTGATCTTTTACCATCAATATGTCCCCTCAGGTACATTTGTTTTAATTAACTACTAATAACGTTTTTGTTTAAATTCTTTTATATATTAATTTTGCTTTAATAAAGTAAAAATAATAATTGTATGTATGTATCTCCTATGGGGTCATATACCAGTCCAAACATCCAATAGAGTAGAGAAGGGTAGAGGTGGGCATAAAAACCGGGTTTGGGCCCGACCCGGACCAGGTACGGGTAGTACCCGATGGAAGGTGTACCCGGGTTGGACCCGTTTAAACCCGTAGGGTTGGAACCGGTTTTAGATTTTGAGTTTTTTAGCGAACCCGACCCCGACCCGAACCGGACCCGGCCCGGTTGAACTCGGTATTGAACCCGGTGTTCGACACACACACAAGAAAAGAAAAGAAGAAAAAAAAACTAAACCCGGTATTGGACCCACTTTCGGACCCGACCCTACCCTACACGGGTATACCGGGTAGGGTTTTGACGATGGTGAACCCGACCCGGGTTAGTACCCGGGTTCACCAATACCCGAGTAAAAAAAAAACGATTGGACCCAATACGGTTTGTACCCGGTTTCGGGTACGGCCCAATACCCGGTTTGGCCACCTCTAGAGAAGGGCTTGGGGTTTTTTACATATGGAAATTATTTATTTGTTTGCATATTGTGGGTCATCTTTAGCCCAAGTAAATAAAGAAACAAAACTATTATTTATGGCCCAATGAACACTTCATTCATCGAGGTTTAGGTCTCATATATCCGCGACATACATAAATAATACCATCAATATATATCTTTATTTGGGAATAAAATAAAAAGGTAATGGATCAATAATCTACGCCTTTTACAAAACTTCATGATGGGTATTTGTTAATTTGATATTTCTTTCATGACCTCTATTTGAATAAAGTTTGTGTTCCCTTAGTGCCTTAAATCCAAAATTCATACACATGTTTGTTGATCGAAATAGTGACGGGTCATACATGTTTAGTAACTGGTTGGGTCGGATCGTTAATGGTATCTGTCAAAAACATATATCACACTGAAAGAATTCATAAAGATGGATGGAAACAACTTATAGATTCCGTGATGAATATATGATTAATGCCTGAACTAAATCTTCATCAATGTGTAGAAATTACAATGAGGTGCAATACAAGACCCATTACAAAAACTCTTAAAAGAAGACTCTAAATCAGACCAAAAAGATTGTTCTATCTAGATAGATGAAAAAGATGAAGACAAACTGATCAGTCCAGATCATGAACTAAAACAAGCAATGCCTTTGACTATGACTTGACAATGACCAAATTTTGAGTAAACAATAAAAACAGGGATAATGAAGAAGAATCAGATGAATATGACGACTTGTTAGATGAAGACTGCCAAGATCACCCAAGAACACCTATGACCGTCAAGATGGAGATGATGAACAAATGGAGTGACCAAAATGTCTTTTCTTCTTCATGTATTATGTATATCAAAAACAAGCCCAATAATATCTTTTCCAATATAGAGCAGCAACCCATAAAAGAAACAGCATGTACAGCAACAACCCACGAGCCCAGCTCCCCAACAGCAAAGCTCCAACAACCCAATCTAAACATGCTAAGACAACACATAAACCATCATGAATAAAAGAAAATAAGTATTTATTTGATATTGAATTGGATTATGTATATATTTCAACTGTATCATCTAACTAACACCGTTTCGCCAGTTAAGCGACATGCGTGACGAACACATTCACCATCGTAGTCAACAAAACAAGGTACTCCACATAAAAAGCATTTAACTCTAAACACCTAAGCAAAAAAAAAAAAAAAAGTTTATGAACTATCACCTACAAGAGACTTCATCTAATAATGAAGCAGTAATTAAATAACCAACCATTATGACGGCTCTACTATATTAAAAAAAGACTGTTATAGGGATTCATAATTTTTTAGGTCCACAAAAATTTTAGGGGCGTTGGTTCATGAAATTCGTTAAAATTGAAATTGGAATTTAAATTTGAATTGAAAATGGAATTTGAATTGGAAGTTACAGGATTGCTTTGAAAATCAAAAATATGTTTGGTTGATACATTTGTTATAGGAATGGAAAGTAAAAATGCAGAAAACAACAAAACCACCCCTTCTTTTTTACATTCCCTCCCATTTTATCCTTACCAACACCACCACCCACTCACCATCTCCGTCCACCACCGCCACCGGCCACCACCATCGACCACCACAACCACCACTGATCACCATCATTACCAACCACCAAGATCGAGAGCCACCAGCCATCATTACCGCCACCAGTCACCACCGCCCACCATTATAATTGGTCACCACCACCATCAAGCCACTATAATTGGATTTTATTTAAACAGATCGCTTCAAGTAGACAGAAAAGATTTTAAGGTACATATGTATTATATGTATATATTCATATCATCATACATACACATGCATATTATCACTCACACACACATACGATGGCAACAGTGCGGGTGGGTGGTGGGAGGTGGATGGTTATAGCGATGGGTGGTGGTGGTGATCAATCGTTTTGATGCATTCCAATCTCCTCCCATGTACAATGCATAATCTGCTTCTAGTGATTCTACTACATTGTTGAGTTTATCTCAAAAGGTTTTTCTACCTTTCTAGCAACAGCTTTTACACGGTAATTCCATTCTAGTACATCCAAATATTGAGCATTTAGAATTCTAAGCATGTCCTTGTCTTAGATAGAAATATAAATACTAAGTTTAGTTTATAATGTAATATATTATGGTCCTTGAAAGCATTCCTATGACTTCCTTTAAAAGATGGGAGGATTTTGAATTCCATTCAGTGTGGGATTTGATTGGAATTAATCCAATTCCAATTCTTTCTATTAACCAACCAAACACATAAAGAAATGAAATTAATATCCCAATTCGATTAAATTCTATTGAATTCCAACCAACTAAATAGTCCCATAGAGTTCTGATGTATGATAAAAGTATAACCGTCATGTCTTCTATGTCTAATTTGTGAATTGAAAGATTTATGGGCTTAAAGGAAGGAACGCACGCCACATGTTCCATCTCCACCCTAAACTACCGGTAATAGTAGGGAGTGTTGCTTGACATTTTAGGCGAATCTCGTTTTATCTGCATGGTTTCTTTGTACTTTAATTTGTTTGTATGTATAGAAAAAATTCATGATGAAATTTTGGGTTTAAAAATCAACTAATAGTTGGAAACGATTTAAGCAAACAAGTGTAGTGAAATTGGAGTGTGATTATGAGTTTAAACAAAAGATCTTAAATTTTAATTTTGATTTAAGCAGTTCAAATAGGTCAGGTTGCCCCTGCTAGGGGCGAACCATGACACTAAACCAAATGTCTAAGTACATGAACAAGGAATCAAGATTGAAAGATCCTATTCAAATGTTATATCTTTCATATGTATTTGTGTACAGCAAAAATCACTCTATTTGATATGATGTTATCATTAAGCTTTTGTTGCACATTCATAGATGGGATGGATTGTAATAAATTCATTGCCGTGCATTACAATTCAAGGCAACACTTTTTTACTCTTTCCAACCAGGCTGATTAGTAGGGGTCCAAAACCAAGTCCCATATGTATGTACATCTTGCAATGCACAAGGTACAACTCATCTATGCAATACACAATCCCATATCTTTTGTTATGGCCCCAAAATATTAATATCATCATGTGCCTTAATAGGAAACCAAAGTCCCACAACTCAAGCCCACTACGTACAAGCACCTAATGCATATAGGCCTTGGGGTACAACCCATGACCTTACAAGTCCAAAAGCTCATGCCCTCGATCTTTTAAAGTGGTCATGACTATAGTCTATATATGGCCCTGGTTTTAATATGACGTTCACGTGACCATAGTCATCCGTCGCTATTACCTTATTAATGGTGTTCTCTTTTATTATTAAAAGTTGTAATTCCTTAAACAGTTTAAGATGAGTATGATATATTAAGAGTTATGATTCCAATTTGTTTAAGTTATTTTCGACCTTAATGCACTTATTTTGGTGATAATATGTTTGTCGGATAGTCATTTTTATGTTGTGTCGCAAATGACACTCGAATTACCACGTTCATAACAGAAAAGTAGAGCTGGAAATTTATAACACGACATATTAAAATGATATAATTCGATACGGAGTTAAAGAGATTAGTTTTTTGGATAAATGGGTCGACATGTTAATGACATGATTAAATATGTGTTTACATTGGTTCAATACTCAGTTTTATCCATTTATGACACGCAATAACATATTTATTTGTCAAGTTAAATAGGTTAATATTTCAACACGACGCATTTAAATTTTATAATTTTATAATAGTTATATATATATATATATATATATATATATATATATATATATATATTATTTATAATTTCTATTTTATTGTGTTAAAATTAATCTTATTATTTTTTATATTCGATGAATTGGGTTACAAATATGATGCCATTCATGTTATTGAACTACTTACATACTAAACATGTTTGTGATAGTGTTAAAAACATAACATGTTTAGTTAAACATGTCGTGTTTAGATTCAAAAGTTGTGTTAAACATGGGTCGAACATGACATATATAGCAACTCTACACACAAGGCAAATTATGGTTTGCACTAAATAACGTTTTTCATCCAAACATTTCAAAATCTCTATTTTACTTTCTGTTGTTTAGAATCCGTCTCAATTAATTCCAACCAACTAATATAATTAAAATTTTATGTTAAATGTAAGGGTATTTCAATATTTTCATGTATAAGTACTAGTTGTGTAATTTATCCAAACTCTATAATAAAATATTGAATTCTTTTATTAAATTGATTTTACATAAATATACACACATATTGAGCATCACAACCAACACCACTTGACCACAAGCACTAGACCCCCACCACCACCGATCACCCACATTCACGGCTGACCCTCGTGGTTTCTCCGGCTAACACTCATAACAAACCCATTGTTGTTGACCACAATCACCAGACCATCACCACCGCACCACCACCACCGTTCCTTTCGAAGCCTTAATCAGTAGAAACCCGACACATACACCATCATCCAACACAACCGCAACACCGACACCATCACCACCACCGCAACACCAACCATCTGCTCGATTAAACCCTGCACTTGCATTTGTAATTTGATCTGTTCACCGTCAAAAACACCGAGACCCTTCACCTTCACACACCACCGTTATATTTCAAACATCAGTAACCCTCTCACCAGACGCCTTCATCGTCACATACCCTCAATCGAAGCACCCTCAATTGAAGCCCTAATCGAAACCCTGATTAGGCTTTCTAGTTCAAGATTCTTATTTTGGTATTCTGTGATGGTGGGTGGAGGTGGGTGACCAGCGGTGTAGGTGTTGGCAGGTGGTGGTTAGCAATGATGTGTGTAAGAAAAGGAATTGCTATTTAATTCTTTATAAATAACAGTTTATAAAATACCCTTTAATCTTATTAGTATGGATAAATTATAAAAGTAGTCCGTATATATAAAAAAGCCAAATGCTTTTGATTTTAACAGAAAAAATTAACAGAATTAATAGGTTGAAGTTAATTGAGCCAAATTAAAAACCAAGGGGAATAAAATCAAGAATATAAAATATTTGAATGAAAAGTGTTATTTGAAGCAACTCATATGAAACAAAAGTAAAGTTTACTCTTTTAGTTATGTGCAAATCATCTTTTTATATGAATTGATTGTTTTAAATCTAAGAAA